>JBCAUI010509872.1:0-12643 GCA_038406195.1 Haplosyllis anthogorgicola | reverse complement strand
CAAGTTGTACAATTTACACACATACATGTAGAATTATCAATTTTACACATAGCCTAGAAACAATGATCAGTGGTTTGGCCCATTTAACTGTGGAACAACTGACAGGTAACTTGTTATGCACTAGTTGTCAGCAATGTCAACACTAAACACATCCTAGCCCTTCAATGCACCAATCATCACAATCATCACAAAATAGAAGCCGTATCAATATGTTTCGATCTTCAATCCTTGTTGAGCCATTAATTAAACACCATTGGCCTAACAGACAGGCTCAAAAGATTAGTGCAAAAGTCAATTTATTTAACGCATGTCGCATTAAATTTGCGCTTTACCGTACCTTAAAATTAAGCATTAAATGTACTTAAAATACGGCGATTGATCACCCATGGACAAACCTCCTTTTTGAGAGAAAAATGTCAGAGCTGGGAGGGTTAGTGGTCTTGGTGGAGGCGAACTAAGCTCAATACTAAAAAAGTATACTTTATTAAACAGTGCGACCTACGAATTCTTTTTGTGGTATAGTTCTTTGATTTTACACTATTCCTATGTCGGTCCGAAGACTTCAGTCAGTACACGGAATTAGTATCAGAAGTTAAACAATAGCGTATCAAAAGCACAGCGTGAAATTCCTTCGTTCTTCCCTTTGTTCTCGTTTCCAAAATGATTTCTAGGTACTGTTACCAGACGGACTGACGGTTTAACCCTTTGTTGACCACATAATAACAAATAGTGCGTTGACGAAACATTTTAAACTTTTGTCACTGTTATTAAATTATTTTTATTATATTATCAATTTTATAGGCATGTCATGAAAATAAGCTAGGGAGCAATGTAACAAGTACGACATAATTAGACGATACTTCAGCCAGGATTTCAGAGATGCAGCAAATATCTTGCGTGAATAGATGTCTGTGAGTAAACCGCACTAGTATTCTTACACCGGTGAGCCATCGTATGGAAATGAACAATAATGATAAGTTTTGACATGTCGAAGAATCCGTGTGCCGTCAGAATTCAAACTACACATTACCCACACATTACCTACACATGGACAAACCTCTACACATTATTTTTTTCAATTGAAATATTATTTCAACGAAATAATACAAAAAATGTAAAACAAAATCATTGAACATAATTTTACTGTGATTATGTTTAGATAGATTGAAACAGTAGCACTGAATTTATACAACCAAAAAACATCATACACTGGGAGTGAATTGCTTATTCACATTTTCACTAGTATAAAATCAGTGCATTTTTTTTTCAAATAATTTGATATTTATAAAGGTAAAGTAGAAAAAGTTTTGTAAGGTGGCAAAAGTTTTTGTTCAGATTATATGCATAAATAGAACACAAAACAACAAGTTCAAAACAAAGTTTGTTTCTGCAAAATATGAGTTATGAAAATCCCCAAAATTTGACTAAGAAGAGGCTGAGCAAATCCCACTCAGCTGCAAAAGTCAAGTGCATCATTATATTTATAATCTAATTTTTACAGTGAACAAAAGACTCGTCTGATGCAATGAAATGTAGACGATTACAACAGTTAGGAAGGTTAATTGCACAGTTTAGAAAAAGGCACAAAACAAGGTTAAAGTCTGGCAAATCAGTCAGATACTCTTGCCTGTATCATGCCTTCTGTCTTCTTGTTTGTGGACAGAGGTCATACCTTTGTGCACTTCCGATAGCTCTACTCGTCGGTTTTAAAACCTGGGAACCTTTATCGAATAGTGATTAAATTTATGTAAGATATATACGCATATTGGACACTTTCACATGGGACAGTTGTCTTATCTTGTGAATGCTAACACATAGCATAGATATTTGATAATTTAGATTTAGACCATCAATTAAATTTTAAAAACTTGCACTAAGTGATAAAAAAATAAATCGTACACAGCGCAAAGTTTTTATCCAGTGAAGGTAATTTTTGCTGGTAGCGTGTAAAGTCCATAAATCAATACACGTGTGCGCACTATTTACGAACTTTTGGTATAAAAGAGACAAGACACGATCATTGCTTTGATCTCTATCGCTGCGCATCATGCATCTGATGATTCCATTGCTGTTTCACTTCTTCGTTTGCGTGCAGTCCACACCAAGTAAGCCTTAACACATACACAGATAGCGGAAATTTATACATTTTTTAAAATTTAATCATCGCAGCGCTGTTACATTCAGGGTAAAACGTGTCCAAATGTACTGATAGATAATCCACATTATTCTAAAATTTCATTCTGGAGTAAAATTGAATTCATTACTTTCGAAACTTTCGTTTATGTCTCTTCATTTTGGGAACAGTAACATGTCAGGATTCCTTAGACAGAGATCTTAGTGTTCACAGAACAAAATACATGAAATGATGTGGTACGTACAAACTGTGCCAAATGTAAGTAGCAAACCTTCATAAATTTTTGGGTTACCAATTTTAATATTGAGAACACGGCTTTTTTTCATATCTACCGTTGCTCCAGCTGATCATGACAATTGGCTGAAAGCAGGGTGGGACTCGGATAGGATGCATCCAGTTGGTGATAACTCTATGCAGACAAGAAAGAGAGCTGTTACTGACTGGGATGCAATTGCTGAAGAAGAATTGCAGAGGCTTGTGAAAAACAATTTCTCTTATGATAAAATATTGATTTGAAGTGACACTATCTTAAATTCAAGATATTTATCATGAAAATATAAAGAATCAGTAGCGAACTAAGTGTCCATCGCATTTTTGCCCATCAGGCGCTGCCACAATTGTAGGTCGATAGAAAATTCCTACACTTGATACTGTTGCAGTTCACTGCGTTCATAACAGAGTTCATAATTAACTTATATCCGTAGGGCCTTGAACAAAGTACCTCAGTATGGAGTAGCAAAGAACGTGATAATATTTCTTGGTGATGGATTGGGGTTGCCTACTGTTACTACTGCAAGGTTTCTGCATGCACAGAGGAGCAATATTCCAGTACATGAAGCACAGCTTTCCTTTGAACGCTTTCCTGATTTGGGTCTTTCACAGGTAATCTCACTTTAAATCTATGATAGACTCGCCACTGGTACAAATAAGGCTTTGACCTGGTAACACAAGTTTGTACTGTGTCAGCTCCTGAAGTTCCTATCAGTTTGGAACTAACGACATTCAAAGGCACAACGTGGAATTCTGTTGTTTTCTCTTTTGTTCTGTACGTTTCCAAATTGTTAGGAATTTTAGGAACTGGTTTAGTTTCGTTGTATTACATGTCGCGAGATATGTGTGAAAAGTATATTCACGACTGATAGTTTGTTACACGCAGACATACAACGCAGACAGAATGGTCACAGATTCTGCTGGTGCAGCTTCAGCAATACTCTGCGGACAGAAAGTCAACTTCTATACTGTTGGAGTCAATGAGAATGTTTTATTGAGGAATTGCTCCAATGTAAATGAGAACAAGCTGACTTCTATATTGAAGCATGGAATGAATGCTGGTATGATTAATTTAATCACAAACAATTTAACGGGAACGTATTTAGGGGGCGGGAGGCCCCATCCAACACCCCTGTTAAAACATATTTAAAGAACGATGATCCAGGGCCTCAAGTCTTTTAAGTGATCCTTCCAGCTAGCGAAATGATCTTCATTTTGTGTCCATGAAAAATACTAGATTCCCCTTGTACGTCTATGCCATCTATTTAAATATTTCGGCACTTTAAAACATCAGTTAAGTGCATCAGATCATCAAATAACTATCAATTTTTAACGTCAGGCAACAATAGAATTTCAATTGAATTTCATGCTGGGTTATTGAAACTCTCGAAATAAAATTGATAGTTATTTAACTATCTGACTATCTACTGTAATCTAAGGAAATATTACTCCCTTTCCGCGTAAAGAGAAAATGAACATAATTTAGCCTCAAACATATTTCTGGATCCCCTACTGATTCAAATTAACAAATGCTTTAAAGATAATACAGATATGTATAACAACCCTGGATATTGTATTCTACCCTAAGACTTCTAATAGTACAAAGAATTTTTTATTACAACAGATCATGAAATTACTATTTAAAAGTTTAACTCTCCGCAACAATTGAATTTTATGCTGAACTAGCTCATTCAATTCAATTGTTGCGGGATCTAAAATGATGTATCAAGTTTGAAAAGACATCAAATCCAGTTCAATGTTAAAATTTCAGCTGTAATTATAATTGTAGGCAAGTTATCTGGAATTGTTACTAACACCCGAATAACGCATGCTACTCCATCAGCAGCTTACGCCCACAGTGCTTATCGAGAATTAGAAGCCAACGTACCAGATTGGTGGCCAGATGGAGATCAGTGTCCAGATATTGCATCTCAGATGGTTTACAACGACGATAGCAGGAATATAAGCGTATGTTTTCATCTGTTATTAAGAAATAATATCATACGAAGTGTATAATATTTTTCGCGGTTTTATGGCTAAAACTATGTGATCGTAACACTTAACTGCAATGATAGGCTACCGGAAATGTGGCAACCCCTGATGGAAAATGAATGCGACACATACTTCGTTCCCTACTGACTTCATTTACAGTTTCGCCTTTGTGTACTACAACAGCAAATGGGATCAACGGTCAATGATTGTAAAGCAGGTTCTAGTGCATTAACGTGAATCTGATAATACGCACGATCTTACCATCACGATAGGAAAATCTGTAAATTGGAAATTATACACTTGACAACATAGTGTCAAAACAACCGTCGATCCATTGATTCCATTTGGTTCTCCATAATCAGTTCATCCTTCATCTTAGCACTGAAATAAAGGTATACTGGCGAGATTTTTATTTTTTTCTTTTGTCACGTTTATAATATAAATTGTAGGTGTTCTTTGGTGGAGGCTTACGCAACTTTTACCCCGAGGGAGAAGATATCCCAGGCCATGACGATCAGGGCGTCAGGGCGGATGGAATTAATCTGATTGACGTAACAACTTTCTGATCTGTATCCTTTATTTTAGTTGTTTTGTAATGTCGCTAATCAATTGCGTAATGAATACGTTGAACACTTTGCTATGATTTCAGGAATGGTTAAAACTAAGAGAAGAATCAGGTACACCTGCGGGCGCTTATCAGTTTGTTCCAAACAAAGAAGAGTTTGATGCCATCGACGTTACTTCAGTAGAATATGTATTAGGTATAATGTAGTGATTATCCTTGATTATCCTCTTGTTAAAGTTTGAACACTCTGTTCGCAAAACTAATGTTACAAGTTGCCATGTTGCAGGATTATTTACACCTAGTCACATGAGCTTTGAGGTTGATCGACAAAGACAAAATCCAGTGATAGAACCTTCATTGATAGAAATGGTTGAAAAAGCAATTGGAATCCTACAAAAAGGACAACACGGATTCATCCTATTTGTAGAAGGTTAGTGTTTGGATAATATTTCAAATCATGAAATTCCTATCAATTTTGAAAAGTACAGAAAACAGAAGAAACATAAGAATTCAACTCTCTCTGCTTTTTATGTGCTATTGTTCCAAAACTAATAAGACCTTTCATTATTTGTCTTCTGGACTGAATGGTAGATGTGGTGTTTCAAAATGATTTAATAGATGACGTTACAGAACAACCAGTGGATTTGTTTTTTAAGGATCGCGGTCCAAATGTTATCACAATATCGGAAATTACCGTCAATGCCCAATGGAGCGTGCATAGAGGGTCACAAATCTATTGGGTGATTTGTACTGAAATAGAGCAGTTTTCAGTTATGTTGATATGTATTGAGGTTATTATCTCAGAGAATAATGTTTCACATTCAGGCGGCAGGATTGACCACGCTCATCACGATAACATCGCGTACAGAGCACTTGATGAGACCCTTGTGTTCGCAGAAGCAGTGAGTAAAGCTGTCGAACTGACAGATATCAATGATACACTGATTGTAGTGACTGGGGACCATTCTCACTCATTTGCCTTCTCGGGATACCCTGAAATGGACTCCGATATATTAGGTAACCGAGCCAATGTACATTTCAATAGGATTTCTAATAATTCCGAATAAAAGTAACTATTCCTTGCTATGAAGAGAACAACGTAAATTTAAATTGCCCTAATTTTCCGCCATGATTGACAAAGAAATGTAGCTTATATTTCGTGTTATTCAAGTTGAGCATCTGGCATGGTTCTATTGTGCATTTGAAATAAATTCTTAAAACTATTTCTACTTTAGGAAGTTATGTTGGATTTTGGGAGCCTGATGATGGAATGCCGTATACACCGTTGTCTTATGTTAATGGACCGGGATTTTATCCCCACAGAACTGATGAAAACGGTATCCTTATTCAACGGATGAATTTAACTGGAGTCAACACAAGTACGATAATTAACATCTTTTATATTGATTAATAAGAAGACAGAACGATCAATTTTTTAAAGTAAAAAAACCAAAACTTGATTAGAATCAATAAAGTATTTATTTTATTATTAAAATTCATGTTGTTATCTACAGCTACCGATGACTACATACAAGACGCTGGTCTGGCTATTGCATCAGAGACACATGGAGGGGAGGATACACCTATATATGCCAGAGGACCAATGTCATTTCTCTTCCAAGTGAGTAAATTATGTACTTTACAGAATCTTCATCAGAATACAAAATATACAATGGATTTATGGCCCGCCAGGTGCTGCACCCTCACGCTCGAGAAGGAAAGCTCCATGAGCTTACTACAGATCAGTCCAATATGTCATTACGATAATCACCTTGTGATGGAAGGATGACTGTATTCCTAGTGAATTAATTGTATTGCAATGTCACAGTTTTACGTTTCTTGTTACGTTTCCTCCCGAGTTTTACTGTTAATGTTTACAAGCATTGGTTGTTTCTTTATAAAAGTACTCGAAAACCATATAACGTACAACAAACTGACACGGCTGATTTCAGGGAGAACATCAACAGCACTATTTGGGACATGCCATGATGTACGCTGCCTGTATCGGACCTTACGCAGAGGACGAACATTGCCCAGTTGATACCTCTGATAACAACAGTGGTACGTCATCTTCCGTCGGAGCATCATCATTACATCACAAACATATGATCTTACTGCTACTATCTGTATACTTAATACTATGTAATTAAACAGAAACTACTTTAGACAACATGTATAAAGATTCACAAATTTCAGGTGTAGAATAAGTATTATCACAGATATATACATCAACATTTTGATTGTAAGCTTTACATAGTTCTGTTTTTTTGTTGCGACCGTATTTAACCAAACGAAACAAAACATTGTCACTCAAGTCTTAGATAATTAGTAATGTCAATAGCTTTAAAAGTGATGTCACCGAAAATACATACTTTCTACTCCAGAACTTTAACACTGTACCTGATGAGAACTCCTTTTTCCCCTTATGTTGTTTTATTCACAATTGATAGGATTTTTATGTAGTAATACAACTGTAAAATTAATATGATTAACATGGTAAAAAATTAATATTTTGCAACGGCGTTATTATTTACTGTATGTGGCAATCATGTGGGCAAGTTAGCTGCGGTGCATACTTCACAAAAGGTTATATGACGCATGTAAAAATTTACATACGTAGATATTTAACAGCCATATTGACTGTTTGACAAGTGTTTCAGTTCTGAAGGTTTTAAAGTGAAGAGATGTATGTTCTACAGATTGAAGATATTTACTGCCACGGCGAGTACAAAAAGCACAAACACGCTTTGTTCGATTTTCTCTTCTCCACAATGCTGCTCGACTTTTTCTCCACCGTTTTCACAATGCTTCTTGTTTGGTCCCACACAGGATGCGTACATCATTACGTGTGCGATGTAGTTCTGTTCATGTACACCGTGGAAAAGGTGAGACATAGGTCCTGTTGCAAATATACCCACATCTTGGCCTCCATGAGTCTCGTACTCAGTGGGCACTCCTCCGGGTACAACAAAGTCTTTATCTACAATTTACATGAACTTTTTATACTGAATTTCAAATCTTAAAAGGGACATCTAAAATATAAATCTTAGATTTAAAATAACTTTAGTGGGAGATGATTAGTTCAAATAAAATTTATTTGACAACATCTGATTAAAGAATCCTACAATATTATTAACTTAGCAATAAAAACCTTCGATATCGACATTGGTTAGATTAGCCCTCGGACTTTGGTAGGATGGACCGTTGGCGTAACCCAACACCATGTATGGTACTCCGTCCCGCGGTTCGTCATAGTTAGGATTTCGTTCAACAAATCCTACAAATCAAGTAATCAAATCAGGTCGGATTTAGTATCAATAGATGCTTAAATCATATGTTTAAATCATCCATCTTTTCGTCAAAACAGCTTTCACTAAAATTAATCTTGGATTTCAATGTTTGGATTTACATTTTATTGTACATTTTTAAGAAAGTAGAACTTCAAATATTTGCATGTAACCTAGAATAGGGTTTCCCCTTATGCTGTAACCGGCCATTGAAAAGGTGTGTCCATGATCAGCAGTGACAACAATCAGAGTTTCATCTTCGTTTGTCATTTCTTTAACTTTTTTCACTGCCTCATCCATCATTACTGTTTCTTCCATTGCCTTCTTTGCTAGACTGTCATGGTGTGCGAGATCTATTCCTGCTCCTAACAACATGATTCCAAATTAAAGAAAGGGTTTGAAACTCTGCAAAGGCATTGGCGTAAATATCGAGTTCAATTTTGATTTTTCGTGTGACATTTGACTTTTTCTGTAATACCTTCAACTAACAAGAAAAATCCCTTTTCGTTCTTTGAAAGAATTTCCACGGCTTTCTGTGTCATCTCCGAAATGGAAGGGTTACCCCCGACGTCATCTGCCCTGTCCAATTCATATTGCATGTGAGAATGGTCAAATAAACCTAAAAACACATAGATCATTAAATTTCTATCAAATGTTTAACGTCCCCCGACAATTGAATTTCAATGGAATTTCATGCTTGGTGATAGAAACTCTATTGAAATAAAATTGATAGATATTTAATTATCTGGAGGATGATGTAAAATTATTGCCAAGAAAAAGAAATATAATATTTATTTCTTCAAAATATAAAATTGATCCTTTTCAAAAATGATTTTGTCATTGCTTGACGTATACATTCTTAAACGACGCAAAAATGAAGAATTTCCTAACATACAATTTGAATTGCAATGGAGATACATAAAGAGACACGCATACCCAGTAAGTAGTCTGTTTGTGATGAATTCACATTGTCGAATTCGGTTTTGTTCCAAACATATGCATGTGAAACACCCCTCTCCACTTTATCATCAATCCATTCCTATAGTAAATTAAAGTTAAAATAAATATCTTGATTAATGAGAAGTGACAACTGATCAAAAATTTATATTTCACCAAATGACAATGATCAGCTCCTGAAATTCCTATCAGTTTTGAAACAATAGTATATACATCAAAGGCACAATACGGAATTCTTTTGTTCTGTCTTTTGTTCCTAACGTTTCAAAATTGATAGAAATTTCAGGAGCTGATGGTGGATTTTATTCTTCTAAGAAGGTGGAAAACTGTTACCAACATCGAGCTATTTATGATACATCTTAGATTAGCTAAAAGAAACAGTCGTACTTGAACGAGATTGAGGTTGTCTTTTCGTACTGATACTTTATCCGGATACTCAACATCTGGAGTCCCAGCAGGATAAAAGGATCTTCTTCCCCCTCCAAGGAGTACCTTAAATTAGACCAGGCGAATGGTTGACAATGTAAACGAAAACACAGGACAAAAAACTTTATTAATGACGGATAAACAAAATTTCACCCTGTGAATTTGCCTTAGTTTAAAAAGCACAGCATGCCATTTCTTTTGTTTACAATTATTCCCAACTTATTTCAGATCTATCAGAGACATCTATTGCATTGGCGGACTTAGTGGGGCGCAGGAGGCGCCCCCCCCCTACGGCCAAAACTTTCTTCATTTTCAGCAGTTTTTCCCGATTTTCTGGTTGTTCTGATGGGTATTGATTTCTCGCTTGAATGAACTTCAGAAGAAAGAACTAACATATGGGCCCAAGATGTATTAAGATTTTGACATTTGTTACTCATAATTAACATTTGTTAGACATAGTTATCATTTTGTCAGACTAGGTTGACATTTATAAAAAAAAAAAAATTTGCTCGGCATGGATTTTTTCTTTGTTAATATTTGCTAGATCTATAGTTAACCATGTAGGAGATCATGTTAATGTTGTGCAAGCACAAAATCGTAGGAACGATATCTGGTTTAGTAATTAGGATACACCCTCCATCTAACATATTCGACCGTGTGCAGGCACAATAACATCGAAACCATTTTGATCGCCCACTAGTTCACACGATCAGGCACTTGTTGTCACTGGACAACAAGCTGAATACCACTACCGGATTTCTCCGTAATTTTGCCCATGGGCTATATGTGGGGTTAGGTCTAAATTAACTACAAAATTTTCATGTAATATAAGCCCATGGACTTATAAGTGGGGAACACAAAAAGTGCATTTTACCAGTTTTTGGTATGCTTTATTTTCTTTATGATCTACCTTTTCACAAATTATTTCTTGACTTTAATTTGTTTAACGAATGTAAATTACAATTAATTGGTTAGTTGTACAGGTAATTCAATTACTTTTACTGTCATTTCAATATTAATTTCCAACACATAAAATGTCAAAGCGAAAGTATCCCAGGGCTACTTTACAGGGAATATTCCCCACTTATAAGCCCATGGGCTTATGTTCGGGTGGGCTATATTGTAGGTAAATCCGGTATTTACTATTTTACGAAAGGTCGCTAGCTCACAGGTAGTTTCCCTTGTTTGGAATCCTTTACCATACTGATTCGATGTATTATTATATTAGATGCTAGACATCTACCATAATGATCAGATCTATATGTAATTAGAAGTTAGATGTTAAATGATTACATTGATAAATGAGTTCTCCCTGACAAGTTGTTGGGCAGTATCCGTGCACTTCTCTGGATCAACGATGTCAGCCTTTGAAGTTTCAATAGTCGCCTCAAAATCCCTATGAGCATTATGGGCATATGCAGCAGCAGGTGTAGCATGAACAATCCGTGCAGTGGTGACGACTCCTGTACTTTTGCCTAGAAAGGATGACAAGACAGAAAACTAAATGTTGTTTTAGCCACAAATTAGTGAGGTGTACCACAAAATAAAAATAGTGGACGAATTAAAGTGTTACTGGAGTTGGCAGTCCAGTGTGGAAATGTCTTGTTCTCCAACATTTTACGTACCTTCCTTGCGGGAAAGATCGATGAGTGTGTCTACTTTATTTTCTGCAACCTTGGAACAGTCTCCACGAGGGACGTTCTGATTGACGCCAACGACGCCCGTTCTGGTTTTGACACCGGAGAGAATAGTGGTGGCTGTACCAGCTGAATCTGGATTCTGTCTGTCTGTGTTGTATGTCTGAATGATACATTGGCGGATTTAGGGGGGGCGCAGACCCATGGCCAAAATTTCTTTCATTTTCATGCAGTTTTTGGCAATTTTTGGCGAAACTAGGTGAAAATTTGGTTGGCGCCCCCTCTTCGGGCCGGACGCCCCCCATACGGAAAATCCTGGATCCGCTACTGTGATATATTACGTCCATTTCAATACGACTGCTTTTGTCAATGCATACGCTCAAATTTCAGTGATAAATGACAATATACGTAGGTATATTAGCAATGCAAGGCTGGTTGAATTTGATAGCAGACATTTGATGTTTTCTTAAGGCTTTTTTCTCATATCGTACTCGAATTTGTCTAGTTGGATAACGTGGAAATTTACTAATTTTAGCAATGATAATGTATCCAATGCAGAGAGACTTAACCAATAAACTACCAATATTTCTCCATTAATTTGAATATACTTAATCTAGGTATCGTTACTGATATTAGAATTCAGAAAAACCTCTGTTAAATTAATAATTCGACAGGCTTGAATTCAATAAATTTGATGCTATCCAATCGGGACCTAGGGATTAAGACTACTCATTTTCCTTTACACCTGAAAACGGTAGTTCAAGCATAAATTTGATTTATGATAATTAGTCAAAATTGAGTACAATATAATAAATCAAGTCTAAGATCACGGTTGTAAAAAGTAGTCAAAGTCGGACTGTTATTTGGCAATCTTATTTGCTATGTAGCTATGTTGGTCAAGGTCATTTGACAATTAAAGTAATTGGAGAACCATAATTTAATAATTAATTCTGAAAAGTAACACTAGTATTTTATTACCTTAGAAAAAGCTACGTTTGGAAATTTTTCAAATGTAAACTGGTTTTCTTCTCCAGAGCTTCATTTTTTCTGACCTCCATAGATTCTTGATGTAGTTATCGTGGTGATGTCCATTCCGTCTCCGATAAAAACTATGACATTTTTAGCAACGTTTGTGTTGAATTCACGTTTCAAGGCATTGTCTAACTCTTTTTGGCCTTCAGAAAACCAGTCAACCGTCGGCGCAGGGAAGGGTTTACCTGTGGATATGTTTTAAAGCGTTCAAAAGGCGTCTGCTAACCAGTGAGAAAAAGTATTACACAACCAATATTTTATACTGCGCATTGGCGGATCCAGGATTTCCCGTAGGGGGGGGGGCGCCAATCCAATTTTTCACCTATTTTCGCCCAAAAATCGA
>JBCAUI010509861.1:0-12644 GCA_038406195.1 Haplosyllis anthogorgicola | reverse complement strand
TAACTATGTTGATCCTAAAACGTTCTTAGGCTAGGACCTCCATGTGGTAAGTAGCTAAGCCTGCGGTGCAGTTAACTAGCTTGCAGGCTGGCTACTCCCTGCTTAGTACATGCTAACTCTATGGTGCCATAAGCGGTTCTCCTCGCTGCTGCGGGTGTATTAACTAGCGTGGGGTAATAGTGGGCGGAGCCTACGTGCGTAGCCCCTAATATCCCCGGCACTTTTGTTCTGTACGTTTCCAAATTGATAGTAATTTCATGATACGTTATGTTTAATAATCGTGTGCCTGTGAGCTTTTAATGCTGAGACATAATGTGAATGACGAGGGTATGTTCACCATAAGGGCACCAGTGTCCATCCCAAATTTTTTTTTAAGAAGTAGTAGTCTATTTAATTTAATTAATCTAACATTCAAATAAATTCCTGTATGAAATTTATTCTTTAATTAGCAAAACAAACAGGTAAGACACAGTTTCTGGACAAAACATTGGATAATATCCCTCTCTTAACTCTTAACTGATTGATTCAGTAATACAACTTCAGAAATGATATAAAACTTAAAGTATGTACTTACCTAGACTTAAAGCTTCAAAAATTAAGACCGTATGAATGTACAAAATCATTGTCCTTTTTGCCACTTACACCTGTCTATCAACCGAGGGTTTTTTTTCCAAATTAACTATTTCTGTTGGACCTGACAGATTTGGCGTGCATCCCAATTGATATAAAGTAGATCAAGTGCTGCTTGTAATTGCAATTATATACATTTAAATTATATCAGTGTTATTGTTTGCAATAAACAAATTTTACTAAATCTAGTAAAATAGCCAGATCTACCAAATCTGTCAAAGAACGAATTAGGAGAAAGCTCTACCGTTGCAACATTAAAATCAACCTTTTATTTGCATTTTGGGTGTTTCCCGAGGCTCTAAAATATATAACTACCAAGCGAAGACGATTTCCTTAATTTCAAATATCATGTAGTCTACATTTGAATTATTCTTGATGACGAAATGATTTCGGTTGTTATGTAAAGGTAAAATACAGACACTGAATCTTCTATCGTGTTATTTATGGTCATGAAGATCAAGATCAATTGTTCGTTGACGATCATGAAAGTTTAATTACAATTTGTCACTGCAATTAATGAGAAGGTATTGTAACAAACTACGCGTTTGCTTTCAAAGACTATTATATACGACAAGAATATCGATCTCTTACAATTTGTTATAACAAACTGAACTATTATTTGACTACAATTTGTTACAACATTTCCAGATAATTAAAACAAAAAATTTGAGCTAAATTTCTGCATCATTAGCACAATTTTTATTGGATAACGTTAAAAGTCAATTACCAATTTGTTCTTTTGATCTTAAAATTAAATGTCTTTTTGTTGATTAACTTGATACAATCAGGACACTACAGCTCCCGACTTTTGATTTTTATCGTTTGTGAAATTGATTTAAAGTAACGAAAAAATAAAAACGTATGTTAATTGAAAATCAAATTGCAAATCATGAAATTCTATTCAGTTATGGAACAATAGCACATCAAAAGCACAGCATGAAACTCTTGTGTTTTCTCTTTGGCTTTGTACGTTCCGAAATTTATAGAAATTCCTTGATTTGGTGATATAATTTTGTTTTGCATTCAAAGAAATGCAGTTAGACAACAGCTTTGATGGCAGCTTCTGTGGTGCCATTGTGACGCATTTGGGATCCCAAATCCCCAGGTCTGTGTTTTGGTGCTCAAGGAAGTAGAGGGAATGAAGTGTATGTTATAAAATGCTATTTCATGGCAATCGAATGCCTTGCTGTGTTTTTCACTCAGACAACAAAACCTACTGTTCCAACATAAACAGGTACAACCAGATATTTCAGCCTTTATAGGACGGATTGACTACCTTCATTTGAACATTTAACTTTTAAAAACGTATCGGCTGCACTTTTATACACATACATTCGTGATTTAATTTAGGAAGCAATGACACAGACAAAATAAAAACCGTTCAGATGCAGTTGAACTGAAGTCTCTCAGGTAAAAAATTGTGTACATTTTTTGTTCCCGAAGAACTGGGAACTGGAAACTGATGGAAATTTCAGGATTTGGAGTTTTATTTTGTATGACTAAGGCCGTCTTATGACAAATTCACAGTGTGTCCAGTGTGTTACCAGACTGTGTCTGTGCCTGCATCTGTACACGTGACTCTGCCTCTGTACGGTTAATAGAAGTGTGCCTACCTAATAATTTATGTCCACTTTCATTCATGAATGCCAGAAACTCTTTATAAATGTAGCAAATAAAAATGTCATTTACCCCACACAACATGACCACCTAAAACAGCTTAGTTAAAGCCACCTAATTGTCTATTCAACTTGTTTGTAATTTCATAAAATCTTAAATCAATCAATGTTATTTGTCTATATTACAACAGAGCAAGCTTCTCATCTTTTGAATGGTGCACAAAGGAGTCACACAGCAAAAATATGTGTGAAATTCGTCATCAGTTCGTAATCAACCTCGCCTGATGCGTATGATTGATAAAATATATTTGATCTGCGTCGACCCTACAAAATATGTCAGGGTTTCCTACAGGTAGATGGGACCTGTACATTGGTATTAATTCGTGGAACCTTTAAATAGTTAAAAAAGCCATACATGGTTTTGTTCGTGGAACTTTTAAATAGTCTAGTTTATAAGCCATACATAGTCAGTAGAAATTAAGTTCAATACAAAACACTCATTGTTAACCCTTTAAATGTCAACATAAAACACATGAAATAAAATATCAATTTCTCAACTAAATACATTTCTCCTGGACATCAGAAAAGATAAAAAGTTGTGGCTTCTAACTGTCACTTTCTAAATTCAGTAGAGGAGAAGTTTTAATTTCTAAGACCAGCTTATGGGCTGCACATTCAACACTCCTGTGGAGCATTTTATATTCACTTTCTTATTTCACTTTCTTTTCCCGCCATATTTTCAAATAATTGAAAGCCTAAAAATAATATTTGGTTGGTTTTAGGCTGTTTTCTTTTGTGGGTATTAATGTAGCTTTGATTTCTTGGATTATTCAAAATTCTCTAATTGATACAAATTCAGTGCCTGAATTGCTTTGTTCAAAATAGTTTTATGACGTTCTTCTGATTTTGGGCCATTAAAAGCATGTACCACTGGAGAAGACTGTTCCGTTATTGAACTAGTCGTTTTCTACTGGTGACGTCTGAAATAGATTCATTACACCGAGGTACATACCCGGTTCGACGGGTAGACGATCGTTTTGTGCATCTTTATTATCTTTGGGTGTTGTATGATTTTGCCCGAAAACCGGTCTTGGAGTGCTGCCACTCGTAATTTACAAGCCAAAACTACAATCCATAAACTTATGACACAAAAAAGTAAGAACGTCATGAAATGAAGCAGTTGTCAGAAGATGAAATGTAGGTATGAGGCTCGTCATTTTTGGAACTGTACGTGTTACTGTCCAGAAATCCAGAAATTCTTATCAGTTTTCGAACAATAGCACATCAAAAGCACAGCATGGAATTCTTTTGTTTCCTATTTCTTCTGTACGCTTCAAAATTAACACGAATTTCATGATGTGAAAGAATTCTCTTATCGTAAATGAAAAGATTTGCTTCTTATAAACATACCACTAGACTTGGACCATGGGAAAAGTTGAAAATGAAGCTGTCTCTTTACAAATCGTTACAGAACACCCAATATATTTTTCACTCTACGGGGATTTCGCACTAGAAGATGCCGCCCTCTATGCATGCTCCATGGGTCATCAATGATGATTCTCGATTTGTGACAGATATTAGGACCGCGCTCCTTCAACAACAAATACATTGGGTGTTCTCTATTCTCTATTGTATTTTATGAAATTTCGGTCGCCTCACCGTTTATACCACTTTGGTAGCAATACATTTTAAATGGATACCGAAATTTCGGGTATTTAACAAACTGAAGGTGGCTCAAATAGAGTTCCAAAATAAAAGACGAGAAAAGACTCGCTTCGTACATTTCCCAAGGATAACAGAATATATATTTGAAATAATATCATGTCCAGCAAATCAACAATTTGGAGCTAAAGGGTTAAACATGACAACCATAAATTAATAAAGAGAAGGTCAACCATAAGTTAATAAAGAGAAGGTACCATCATCAGCACTAAAGAGAAAGTATCCTACGTGATCCTATATCAACATACATAGAGCAGAAGATGTTTTGAGTCAGTCTTGCTACAGAAGAAAGTGCCAACCATGAAAGATGTTCTTAATTTCAGTATTTTATTCTGGATTACACAATGGATTTCGACAGGTAAGAATATGTTACGCAATATACATTAATGCCAGGTCCGGATAGGTCTAATTTAATTTGTAATGTAAGTGACTTTTACAATATGACAATGACCCTTCCGATCGTCCTTCTGAATTGGTTAGAGCAAGTGATAAGAAAAATATTTACATGTATGTAATTGTTTTCGTTAGAAGTTTTCATCCCTTTCCTCAGGAAGCGTAATAGTTGACGAATACATGTACAGTGATGTGAACACGGAAGTTGACCATTTCACATTACTTTTACGACGCAACAGTTCGGTAAGTGCACATTTAGCTTTGGTCTGAACATTGCGCGACATTGGGGTTTTTTCCTAATTTTTGACGGTTTTGGCAGGTTAGGCAGACTAGGCAGATTTGGCAGATTAGGCAAATTTGGCAGGGAAATTTAGACGAGTTTTGGTCCATGACTGAAAACAGTCACTTGAAAAGGATAGTATTCAGTCCTGAACTGAAATCAGTTACTGACCATTAGCAGTTATTTTACTGAAAATAGTACAAATTCCCTGCCAAATCTCGTAAAATTGTATTTTATTCAATAAACAACAGAATTTCAATATTTGTAAAATTATTTCAAAATTTTATTAATTTTTAATGGTTTTTAATTTTTACTCCTTGGTTAGTCTTCAGTTTGGTACAAAACGAAGCCGTACAATGGTGCACAGACAGAGGAGCTAAAATCATTGACTTGGAGTCTCCAATTGAAGGCTCATTTTGGTATCAACATCTTAACGGTAAAATTTTACTTATCATTTCAGTTTCGGTAGCTGGCTTGTGTTTCGTAATTTTTTAAATGCCTGTAAAACTTTGTGTTCCACTTTACGTACTCTGATAAATTTATATATATTGAGAGATTTCCCAATCAAATGAATGACAAACAGTTATTTAAATGTTTAAGCCAGTGCCCAAAAGGGCTGGCTTTATGCATTCAAACGAGATTTGTGAGAAATGCAGAAAATATTTCCCGAGTTACTGACCAGTTGTTTGCTACGCATAAGCAGTGTAGCAGCCTTGCAGGTCAGGTCCCTTGGACTAAGAAAACAAGATTTAAAAAAATAGTCTTGGACCAGACCGAATTTTAAGAAAAAAAATCCTTTCGAAGTGGCAAATACATGTTTGACATTTTTGACAACACATTGTTCTTAATTGCATAACGTGTGAATTCTGTTTGATCAAATGCCACTTTCAAGCTCTCTGGAAACTATTTTACGGATGATCTATGCAAATATGTGTCATTCCATCGGTGTCTCTCCTAGTAAAGACCTCTGTGTGCATACTAAAAATCAAATGACCCATGCTGTTTCTGTGACTTTTGGCTGAAGACTGAAGAATCAACAGGCCCCTCTCCCCTTATAAAAAAGGCTTGGAACCCCAGCTTTAAGATAAATGAAACATATAGAAATACAAGATCCTGTCAACCATGATAAATGTATTTTAAATTTATGACAGCTAAGGCAGTTCTTCCCATTGAAATTGTCTTTTACTGGCCATAAATATGCCAAAAAATAAATAAAGCGAAAAATCAATGGTTAACCTTGACAGAAAAGGAAAGTAACCAAAATGAAGTCATTTTTTAACGTAAAAGTTACTTTCATAAAACGGAAGTTCAATATCAGCTCCTGGATTTTATTTCCCTTTTGCAGCACTAAAATTCAATGCTGTGTCTTTATCCAACAACACCTTTTGTTCCAAAAATGAAGAAATAATTTCAGTACAAATTAACAAAAATGCGACACACATTGTTTTTTTTATCAATTTTAGTTATCATAAATTATTTAATTGTAATTACAAACAATACATGACCTACCTTGTATGAATTATGATATCAACCAAATCTGACAGATCTGTCATATCTGACAGAAACGCAATTAGGAAAAACCTCAATTGATTTGATTTTTTTTTCATTTCTTATATTCTGACAAATTGCGTTGTTTGGAAGTTACATCCAAAGTACAAGGTAGATAACTGCAAGTCAAGATTATTGATTGTCACATGTCACATTGTGGCATTGCAATTCAAAGTATGTTAGGAACCTAGTCATTTGTTGGTGTCACAAAGTGGAAGTCCATCATATTATCACACACTTCTAAGGTATGCTAGAGGGCATAAGTTCATCAGTATCCATTAAATATGGTGGGGCAGCACCTGATGGGCCTTAAATCCATTGTGTATTTTGTATTCTGATGGGTTACTAAAACATGTCATCTACGGAAATATTTTCAGAGATTACAAGTCTTACGATATCAGATCGCTTTTGGTCTGGATTGTACAAAGACTCCGGAACTTGGAAATGGTCGAACGGGGAGGCAACAACATACTTTATATGGGCCCCGTCAAACCCGAACATCCCCGTACGTACAAGTATATTACAACGTAATGTAAGCCCCATTCAGTTATCAAATACACTGTAACTGAACTGTTAACCTCCTTTTTCATCACAGAATTTAGTCAAAAGTCGCATTTATCAACATACATTTTACGTTGATTTGTTGAAATTGTCCCAAATTCATTCAGTTTTCGTTATCTGGTGCTTCAAAAAATCATAAATACTCAATCTGCCATTTGGAAGGTAAGTTTAGACTAAGAAGTAAATTATTTAAAAGTAGTAACTTCAAAATAACCAAATCCATCTGTTTAGGCATTTGTTTTACTGATAATAGTACAAAGTTATTTTCCTAATTTTTAGGCTAATTTGTATGATATTAACTCGTACATAATTTTGTTTACGGTATTTCTATTATTAACTTGAAACAACTTGTAATATGTTATACTGCAATGTCGCATATTGCAGTTTGCATAACGACATGTCCAATCCAGTACACGGAATTCGTATCAGAAGTTTAACAATAGCGCTTCAAAAGCACAGCGTGAACTTCAGTCGTTCTCTCCTTTGTTCTCTTCGTTTCCAAAATGATCCGATTTCTGTGTACTGTCTTACTAGGATTAATAGGAATTCGATGCTTTGATTCATTTTTTCTAATCAAATATTCTGATCAACAGTAATTTGTTTGGTCGGTGGACCCAACAGACTAATACAATCGACATGGTTTTTAAATGTATTTACGTTTAGGGTTATATACATGTAACTTTACCAGTAAAGGCAGGATGGTCAGACGACCTTTCAACGGATCTGTTCATACCGTTGTGTGAAAATATCACCTGTAAGTACGGCTGCACACCGTGGCACACTTTATTTGTGAATTGTAAAACAAAGGTATTTCCGTTTTTGCTGAAATTAAAAAGAATAAATTTGACAGTTGGAGGGTGTGTGTTAGTGGCTTCCTTTCTACTTCCCTTTCAAAGTTACTTAGACTATATTCAAAGTGGATGATACTAAGTATACAAGAACCAACAGCTATCTTTGATCAATTAAAGTGGTCAATTCAACTTTATGAATACACTTTTCTAACCGTTTAAAACATGCTGTATGTTTTTTGTTAACATTGTACGATACAGATTTAAGTTGATGACATGAACTATTTTTACAATTTATTTACACTATTGTAATCTTTATTAAAGACGTAGAAAAGCAAGCCGTTTCGGAAATTGGCTGGAATGCGAAATGCTCAGGAATTGGCTGGTGCTACATGTTCCCCACAGACTGGCATCTCAATCAGCCTGCCTCCAGACTTCTATGTCAGGCCATAGGTGGGTATTTAGTAAAGATGGAAACTGAAGAGGAACAAACTGCATTTAGAGAGGCATTCTCCAGTGAGTATCCAATTCATGTAAAATGACTAACGTTCTCAACGAGCGATTTTTATTAAGTATTATAAAAAGAAGAAAATTCTACCAATTTTATAACAAAAGAGTTTCATGCTTTTATTTTATTCAAGCCAATAACATTGCAGTAAATCCATTGTTTGGAAAGGCTCTCAAGTTCCCAAATGTACTTTTCCTTAACTGAAATCCTATCACATAAAGAGTAGGATTACTTGACACAGTTTCTTAAAGCGTAACTAGAATGTTTCTATGAACAGAATGTAGATCAACCGTGACGAATTTTATTCTTTTCCTGAATGGATGCGTGTCAAATTATTGTGCAAATCATAACGTTTCATGTGTACAAAAAATGGTGCTACCCATTTATTTCTTAGTAGATCATACAACATACAGAGAAACAAATTATTTCCATAAATAGCTTGTCAAGAATAATAATCAATAATCAATTTTTAAGGATTCATCTTATTACCCGCAAAGAACAAACTAAAGGTATAATCTTCTTTTAAACGTGTTTTTGCAGCTACCGACATCAGTTCGACTGATCATTGTGGTATTTGGACGAACGGATATCGAGCTTCTACATCAGATCCCTGGTATTGGGCTGAAAATGAACCAATACAAGTGTTACCTTGGAGATCCGATCAACCCAATGAGGTACGTGAACAAACCAATGGAACAGCAAGTATTCAAATCAGCATTAAGTATGCTCTGGTATGTGATTCTGACATTAGGATGGAACCAATTTTACACCTTAGTGTGGTTAGTCTGTGATATGCCGAAAATTTTATCGACATCTCTACTGACAGCAATAATTTAGAGTCGAACTCGGATCGTTGGCTTCCAAGTGGCTCTCCCTTTCCATTCTCCGTTGTATTTGGATTGATCTCAGCTGCTTCTATTTCTCTTTTATTTGAGCAGAATGGACTTTTTTTGATGATAATAACGTCAGAATTAGACTCAACAGCCGGAATGTTCGGCGACGAGACGACGTCATTTCTTCTACCTTTGTGTGAAGCAGGTCAGTAAACAAACACACATTCTAGGTTTTTATTATTATTTTTGTTTACCGAATCTACCAAATCTACATTAATTACAAAATTTTCCAGACATATCGATTGACCTCCTCTACTACTAACCTTTTGTGTTTAACTTGCAATCAATTTAAATGTAAGCTTATTTTTCACATTCTGGCACAAGAACTGAATTCAGTCTTGAACAACATTCCATAATTGGACTGAAATTAGTACTAACTTAATCTTAAAATTGTCTTGAGACAAAAATCAGTTTAAAAATCAGACAGTTCATGTGACAGGAAAATTAGGTAGATTTGGTAGATTTGATCGGGATTGAAATAAGAAAAACCCTCATTGCATGCATAGTCAGTATAGTAAATTCTCAGATAACAAGCATAATTTTATGTGAAGCAAGGTATTTGTGTTTAATATGTACATAGTGTAATATTTCATTACAATTAGTTACATTGAAATTGTTTGTAATTATTAAGCAAAAGCAAGCATTTCTATGGTTTTCCCCTTTATCTGTGTGTTTCGTTTCCGTTGCATATCACTTTAAACACTTTATTCACCATACAGGTAAGTAATAACTAATCTATGCGTTTCAGTAACAGATGTTTTAATGATTTTGTAAACAAACAAAAATGGGATGCATTGGCGGATCCAAGGAGGGGCGCCACAGGCACCCTGCCCTCTTACGGTCCAAAATGTCTTCATTTTCATGCAGTTTCTAGCGATTTTTATGCAGAAAATGGTAAAGTTTAAGGCACCCCAAAGTTGGCGCCCCTTCCCCTTTCTTACGATAATTCCTGGATCCGCCACTGCTATGCCAATAAAGGAAATGATCGGGAGTGGCTTCGTGCTATGTTCTTCTCGGAGAACACAGGCACACCGTATGATTTAATGATTAATGATTTTAAAATAATTTATTTCATGCGTTACATCCGTATTGTCCATTTTCCCATCACATGCCGAAATAAACATTCGTCAGAAAGGAATGATGAACACAACGCCACTCAAATGTTGTTTTTGACTAAATCAACATGACGGAAAGGACATGAAACGCGAACAGAAAAAAGTAATGAGAGAAAAAAAATCGAAATAAATGGATGTGACGTGTAAAACAATAGAAATTCAGGCCATCCTTGAGTTATAGATGAAAGCAAAGTATGAAACTAACTAATTCCTTTCCGACAATGCTCTTTCTTTTTAGAACAAAGGAACAGAAATTCACATAATGATATTTCGTTGTTCATAAGACCTTAGCTGGTGCAGAACAATAGATTAATGTCCCACTTGATAAACATGTTTCTCCAAAACGCCCTTGGACTTTGATGTTTGAGGTCCTTTTCGACAGTCTTCTCATTGGAAGGAATTTTATCTTATCAATAGTTTAGTCAGGCAAGGACACCTTCACGGAAAAGATTTATAGCTGATTATCACACGTGTCTGTGTCCTTTACGTCAACTTCCATTTATTCATTATGTTTTGCACTTGTATAACAGTTGTCATTGGAGACAACAGTCTGCGAAATCCTAATATGTAAGCCGGGACATTCTGGGAATGCCCAGCTTACAGTGGAGGCCAGAGAAATAGGTGACGTGCTGCCGAAACTAAGTCAGACCCCCTCCTTGGAGAAATTTTCTAACTCACAGACCCCCCTCCCGGCATCTTGGAGAAACTTTCTAAAACCGGGTTCGGAAAAATGCATTTCTGGCCATTTCAGACACTTTTTGGAAAATTTTAATTATTTTGGCTTGATGTTTTGAAAAGTAAGTCATGATACGGCGCGACTTGTTGCTACCAAGTCCCGGCTTTGTATTCTTGGAATATCTAGTTTCCATTGTACACCATGGAGAAAGATACCGTACAAATAATGAACGGAAATTCCTATCTGTATTTTTTCATTGCCTCTTTTCACAATTTCGAAATTAAATCTGTGAGTGATGTGTCTTATTAGTTTCGACCTGTCTGGTCTGCAAAGTGATTAGTGCAAGCTTGATTACGTCTTTCCAGCAGGGATAGATATTCAAACAACTGTCTTTGTTACATAAGTTGCAGAGATTTGCAAGGCAGGGAATAAAATGTCTGTTCAAAGCGATGAATCGTGGAAATAATCGTTTATTTTTTCAATGAAATACATGTAATAATTTTTTATGGTTGCAAGATGAATTGATTTTAGGAACTCTGTGTGTGTGTGTGTGTGTGTGTGTGTGTGTGTGTGTGTGCGTGTGTGTGTGTCTGTGTGTGTGTGTGTATCTGTGTGTGAAGAAAAAGCATTATATCATTTTCAAAAAGAAATCTTTTAGAACTGCTGAAACAGAAATGACGAGTTCTTGAGTATCCAGAAAAAGTGGTCTTCTAAAGGTTTTATTTGATTAAATTTGACTCCATTCAACTACTTCAGGACTTACATAAAATTCGTGTCTGGCAACTGAGAAAACTTTTAAACATGGGTGCTATCCAATCAACATTTTATCTTCCTTAATGGAAAAAACTTCACACATAATTTAGACGATGCAGGATAACTGACAGAACCAAAGGATGAAAGTTTTACGCATTGGGATATTTGAACAGCGATTTATCATATATGTATACACAGAAAGCAAACGTAAGTGACTATTTTGAGGCATGAAAAGATGTCTACGTAGAAAGTGAATGGTAAATTAAAATGAAATAAGATCTATCGCCGTGCTGTTCTTGTATCTAAACCTAAACTATCATCTGAAGTATCCGCCAATAAACTCAAAATATGATATTGTTAAATTGTCAAATGTTCTTTTAAAGAAGTCAGCCAAAAGTTTCTGAATACAAACGATTCGGAAATTTAATCTGTAACAGTTTTTAAATTTGTTGTCGCGTGCACTTTGCAGGGTAAGTCATTTAGGGAATAGAAAGAATCTTAATGCCTGTTGAGCAATTGAGTAGGGTCTAGCAAAAATCTCTAGTCCGGTGCCTGTCAAGGTAAGAATACTTCGTTTGTCTGGTCGCGACCAATATGTGACATTGAGAACTTAGTACTTAGATTTCTGTCCATAATGGTGGGAAAGAGAATAATGCGCAGTTTGTACCATATCACAACTTCAGATAAGGACTAAAAAGTGCAGGGTTTTGACGTTCGTTAAGAACTGGAATACACGAGGTAACATTTACTGTTCGACTATGCTTTTAATTATACATTACATGAATGCCAATATGCATCAGATCATGAAATTACTATTAAAAGTTTAGCGCCCTACAAAAAAAAAATTTCAAGCGGAGCTCATTCAATTCAATTGTTCCGAGGCACTTAACTTTTAACAGTAACTTCATTATCTGACAAATCTCAAATTCAAATATAACCATGAAGACACAGATTTTAGAGACAATTCACTCCATAATGTCAGTGATGAAAACAAATGAACATTTAGAAGAGAAGATAATTATCAGCTATATCTTTCATTTGATGCCAATATTTGCATTGTGGAATTCGTAAACTTACTTGAGTTAGATAATAGAGGTTTTTCCTAATTCACGGCCTGCCTAATTTAGGCTAATTTAGGCTAATTTTCCACTGTATTTATGT
>JBCAUI010509850.1:0-12644 GCA_038406195.1 Haplosyllis anthogorgicola | reverse complement strand
GAAGTCGCCATTTTGTAGCCTTCACATAGAAGAGTTCCAATAATAAAACTTTCGATAAATTCCGTTTCACCACCCTGATCTATGGCCTTTTAATTGTACACAATGTGCAAAGCGATTGGTAAACAGTCGACAGCAAGTTATTCTGTCGGTAAATGTCTTTATTGGTTGTATTACGAAGATATCGAGTTAAAACGAAGTGAAATCAATATCTCCATAATTTTTCATACTTTACACATAAACTTTTGGTTTCAGATTATTAGTTTTCTCGGACATGTATTGTTCTTTCCATGAATAAAAAAATAACGATTCACAACACAGAAAGTTATTTAGAAAGTTTTTCAACAGAAACTCTAAATCTTTTTCGGTATTGATAATTTTCAATTTTGGTAACAAGATGAAACCATCTGCAATGCATCAGCCGCTCGTAAAGCATATATCACATATCGATTATTACCAACAATTGCTATATCAGGTGCACTTACAATCAAAGCAGATGGTATAAATAATTTATTGTCCCAGGAGACATCACATTGCATACGGGGTAGTAATTTTAGTCAATCTGCTCCACAGCACGGTGTGGTAAACCATTGTGTTTGTACTCTCATATCTTGAAGCTGTGTTACCTATTTCACAGGCTTGTTTTTGCAATTGATAAGGACAACCGGAATTTGGATGTAATTGTATTATTTCCCTTGGTGCACTTTCCCTACCAGACTGGCTTCATGATTACCGCTGTGACAGAGATTGAGTTTGAGAACGGAATTTTAATCAATCATTGTCAAAGTAGTAAATTGGTTCCTCCAATATTTGACATTTGTGAAAAGAATACTATTTACCCTCGACAGATATTGTGTGCTCAACTGTGCAACAAATGGAGATAAAAAAGGCAACCCATTTACAACATTATTTAATGCGACATCGAACTTCATGAGATTATTACTTTATTACACACCACACAAACCAGTGGTATATTGACATGCAAATATTATTTTGACTTTTATTTTAGTGGTAGTTCCATTTTCGGCCTGAATACTTTGAGATTTTAAAATTAGATCTATGTACTGGGAATGACATATCACAGCTAATACTAAAATGCACCAGTCTGCTAGATGCACCATGCGGTCTTCTTAGGCACGTTTGTCTTTATAATTACGCCTTGTTCAATACATCAGACACACGCAACATGTCATGATCGAAAGTCTGAACAGCTTCAGGTTTCTGTCAATCTGTTACCATTATTCTCCAGCTTTTTATTCACTTGCGGTACTCCAACAATAAAGACGTCTGAGGATTCCTATGGAAGGAAGATTTGACTCTACTTTCCAGTACAACTTCAATTCACAGAAATGTATTGAAAGATGTAGGTAGCAGCGAAGATATTTTAAAATTTTCCGGAACAAACTCAATCATGACCATTTATTTTTTATGGTAAGCATTTCTTTTTTGACGTTCTTATCCAAAAGTTATCTTGGTTTTAATATGTAGATTGAAGAATTACTATAATATAATTTCATTTGCAACAGGAGGTGTTTGTCAGGTACCGACTTGAAGCTGTAGATTGTACTTCATGGATTACTGTCTTTCAAAATAAATTATGCCACCAAAATTTATACCTTAGACTGTTTGCTCCACAATAAGGAAACGTGGCAAGTAACAATTACGACCCTTTGCCAGAAAAAATCGTTGCGTATTGCGTCATGGAAACATTCCAAATTAGGACTCACTTAATTACACACCGTGGTAACACAATTGACAATTGGCGTATGCAATTTGTACAAGGAAAAGCTACGACGAACGTAATGATTTGCTAACTTTATTCCAAGCTTTCGTATCATGATTCAAGATTTTTTTACCTTGATAATAGCCTCTTGACATTTTCGACGACAAAAAAATATTGAACATAAATTCAATTAATTGATTAGACGGTTGTAAATCATGTTTGCAATGTTATAACTATGATTAATCTACTTTATTAATACGCATTTAACTCCATTTTGTGAGAGATGGTTATACTAGTCGTAATTACAGGACAAATGAAGTACCCCAATCCCAATGCACGTAATGCAAGTCGCCATTGGCTAAAAGGTGCCATCACAGCCGGCGGAAAATAATCGGGGCACCACTCAGTAAGCAATAGAGAACACCCAGTATATTTGTTTTTGAAGGAGTGCGGTCGAGAATTCCCATTGGTGGCCTATGGAACTTGCATAGAGGGCGGCATCTTCTGGTGCGAAATCCCCATAGAGTGAGAAATATATTGGGTGTTTTGTAACGGGATTGCAAGAGCTTTACTGAAAGTAGCACCCATAAACCAACCAACTCACACAGAAACCTGAGCAGATGATTTTTAAAGAGACTTGAAGCGCTTGTGACTATTAAAATTTTTATTCTGAAGAAGTAGAAAAGATTTCACATTTGTTAATTGGTCTCTACGATAGTTTTACGGAGGAGTGCAATGACCATCAATTTTGTTCGTGCTATTGAAGTTGACGAGGTCTCTGGAAGCAGATTATATTACAAGCCTGAGATGTCTGCAGTAAGCAACAATAGGTCACAGTATTCTCAGAAGATTTTAAAACTAAAATTGTGATATTCAAGAGCTACACTTAGAATGAGCAGATTTATTTTTGCAAGTCTTGATTAAGTGAGTTCTAATGGTTTTAAAGCTTACTTTATAAAAACAAGTAAATATAAGTTAGACGTTGTAGTTTCATTTATGTATGAGAAATACCTTCTTTGGTCAGAGAAAATTGGCACTGAATAAAAGACCATGATCTTACATGTAAGAAAATGGACTTATAAATGAGAAGGAAACAAAGATAAATTAAAATAGAAATTGTTTAATTGTAATCTACAGTTTCGCACTTTATTTCAATACATCTGCCTATGAATTATAAGAAATTTCTGGTGTATATTCTTCATCATTACTGAAGAGACTACATATATTTGCCTTTGGAATTAATTTTTCAGACCTTGGTCTACATATTGAGTCAATGTTTCATTATTTAGACCATGGTCTTGTATTTTGGTGGATCTACAAAACGAGAATCTCTGGTAATTGTACCTGTTTTCCTTAGCTAAGAGCATATGTTTGCGGAATACGGTGTTCATCATGAATGTTACATCATCAGTGAAATAATTACAGCAGTAATCACACCAAAACAGAGGTAATTTCACTGAGGTCACAAAGTGTTGCAACCTAAATAGTATGATGTTTTGCTGATTTTTCTTCAAAGAAAACACTGTTATCAAGATTGATCAAATTAATGACAATCTGCATGGTGAACGAAAACATCTGCAACGTCGTTGTCAGCAATAAAGAAGGATAGGAAGGTTTCTTCATGAAAATCAGGTTTGGTATAGATAAACTAAGTGAGTTGGTACCAGTTGAAACGTATTGATGCTTCAAGTTGCATAGTAATCACAGTAGCAAATTTTATGTATTATTAAGTGCAAATCTGCAATATTGCCTATTTACATACAGAAATAGGTCCAGATGGACGTACTCTCATTTGGCACTATCAAAATCTAACAGCGTCACAATGTTGCACCGATATAAATAAGTAAAGTGTGTAATTAAGATCAGCTCCCAAATAATGATCTATGAAAATTATAAATACGAATGTTCACCTGATTATAAATGGCAGCATCACAATTTTCAACAGAGGGAAAGGAGTAAACAGATACATGAACCTGCCAATATAAAGCCTGCATCATTAACTCTGTGTCCAAGAGTCAGGTACAAAGAAAGAAAATCAAATGTGACGGCCAAATTTGGAATAAAGGTCACATTAACATAATATTTGCTATGCATGGGACGACAGAGGTGCTGTATGTGTGTACGATATAAACTTTCTAAAATAGATCTACCTATCAACCCTAACGGTGTAATGTTAAACTTTAGAGCCCAACAGTAAAGAAATGGCGTTGGATTGTTCTTTGACGGACGCGTGATGCACACGCGTTAAGGGCTATGAAAACGCGCTGATAGTGACAGTACAAAGACGACGACCGCAATAACGACGGACAAATCACGATTCTATGCGCATCAATGCCAAATGGGCCAAAAACTGTTTGGTCAACAGAAATATATTTGCTGTATGAAAACAAGGAACATAGGTCTTCATGAACATTCATTTACACGGGATTGTTCAATCATTGTTGGATCGCGTGCACAGCTACTGAAATTTTGATAACACGGTTAATGGGTGGCAGGCTGAATGTTCCACTTGAACATGACCATTTTGTGTCTGGCCCTGTCATCACTAACACGTACAAAGACTTCCATGACATTAAATTATTGCGAATGGCACACTCTGCAATCGAACTGTGTGATAGCTGTATACAGGCTTTAACACGTAGGACAATTTGGTGTTATGGTTTGTGTAGTTGGTTCATCAACTGATAAGCAAAATGTGGTTAAAATTGTCTATATGGCCTTTTGGTTGGCTACACAATTTAAAAATTTTACCGTTCCGTTTTACATACTTTCTCTTGTAATAATTTTTTATATATAATTGGTGTTTAAAAACAATAGAGGATGAGCTCCGGTACATTCTTTAGCGAGACAGGCAGTTTAGACCCACATAAAAGACACATACACTACAATCCATACACAGAGTAGAATTTTGCTACGGGACATCTACCACACAGCACAAAGATGTCACTCTTAGACACCTCACAGTGTGGTAGTAATGACATTTTTCGACGTGGCCCTAAAACGAGCCAGTAAACTTTACCGAATACGAATATCACAAATATGTTACATTGAAAAAATAGAAGAAAAAATGCATGTTCAGTGCAAGGTACGTGAATATTTATTGTCTGGAACTGTTACAATGAATTAACAAGAGCCAAAGAACTTAACTAAAATTAGCACGACAATCGCGATCAAACAGAATTAAAACTCATTTACAAAAACTTCAGCTGTTTTGTACATGCAACGGCAGATATTATAGCAGAAAACACGGTATCATTCGACACTAGTGATAAACTATTGCCTCATTACATCTAATCGACAAACAGAGTCAAAGTTTAACTATAAAATATTCAGGCTGGCGGCAGAAAGATGGAAAATATCTCATGATATACAAGCATTGTGTTCAATACAAATCTCCTAAACTAGGTAGTAGCGTTTTATTTGTACTCTATATTAATGCAGCCTGTACATGTGGATTATGTTAGATCTAGTGAAAACCATTCGGACGATCGTTGATGAATAAATGGATAAGGTAAATGATGCCATTCATTCCCATGATTATTTCTAATGCACGCCACATATCAGAATAAATACGAGGACATAACAGGTATTTATATTTACCAGTGGTTTTGCATGTAATCCAGCCTTTCATCCTTTAGTCTAGATTTACAGAATTAATGCATACGTACATTTTTACAGACATATCACGTTTAACCTCAGTCGCTTTATCCATTTTCGTGTCTGAAATACATTAAACCTAAATTTGTGTCTTGTGTCAGGTCAGTCAGCAGGAAAAGATCGAGTGTTCCATCAGTTAGTCCAACCAGTGATTATCAGTTTTATTGATGTTAGTTCTTCCACCTTTATCTTCGCTGACGAAACTGCAGTGATCACCGGTTTGACAATTGGAAGGATTGAGTAATCTCCTTCGAAAATCTATGTTTGGAATAGGAAGCCAATGCAAGGTTATCATATTGATATATCTGATATCAACACGGGCTTCTTCGTTATTATTTCTGTGAAGAATTCTATTTTTAATTACAAGATACTTGCATCACGAATAACAAATTCGTTTAATTATACATTAAATTATCATACATCAGCCAGTTCTAAAAAGTGAATATTTAGACTCAAAAATAAAGAATAGTACAAATCAAAGACATGATGCGCAGGACTAGTAGCTCATAACGTCTGCAATTTCATAACCGTTGTATCAGTAAGGAGATAAGATATCGCTACCAAATTCCCGTACAAAGCCAGACCATATCTGCATACTTTGAGACAGATATCGAAATCTGAAGGTTCTGCACGAATGACAGGTGCATCTCTTCCGTATTATTGCCTGCCTGCAGGACACAAGCAGATTATCACTAAATGTAACAGCGGGAATGATCATATGGAGCGTGTCAAATAAATCACCATTGGCTTAGGAAGGACATGTGAAGTTTGTTGTGCCACTCTTTATTGTCTGTTTATTAAATCATTGACGAGCAGATTTTTCTTTCCTTTATTTCCATTTCATATGTTACCCATATTTTATTTAGGGTAACATCTTCATCAAGTAAGAGTAAAATAACCATAAAAATTTAGTTTATTTCGTTACAATCTGCTAAATGAAGGGCCAGAAATAACTTCGAGAGAATTATCCTGTTTTGCATGCAAATATAGACGTTTTCTCACAAAGGTTATTATTTGCATTTCATTTCTAAACTGTTGACGAAAATTGCTAAAACTCTTTAGGTTATTTTAACTTACCTAAATGGGCCTCACCCCATGACCCCATATGGGGGCAAAGGCAAGTCCAGGTAAGGGTACAGAGGTGTGTTGTTGTTACTCAGAGTAATGCGTTCGGTTCTTGGATCGGTCAAAATTCTTGTAATACACAATTCTATTTGTTGGCCCATTTGATATGTGACTTCATGCGAAATGTAGTTGGATTTTTACTGGGCAAGCTGTACAATACTACGTTAGGCCTGCACAAAGATTAACATGATCTATTGGAGTAGGGGCCATAAAAAGAGTTTGAGGGAAAAGAAACGACAAGAATGTTGACGCAAATGGTATTAGCGGGATCTATTTTATTTCTCTTTATATCCTTCATCTAAGTATTTACATAAGAGCTTTAATAACACCTGACAGTTGTAGTTGAATTGCTGGCAAAGGGATATATTTTACAGCAGCCTTATTATTGGTGGGAGACAATACCTAGAGCATTCTAACACAAACTTTCTTGAAACGTCTTATCCATCTGTGTAACTAGATGTTACTGGAAAATGCTGTGATTGACGTAAAGGGCACCAGAGCATGAAAGGACGTTTATTGCCCCTCCCCAGTGGAGATATACTTGTGTCGGACCACTATTTTTGCTTGTGTAGGAGTACGTCTTTTATTTAATTTAAATTCGGCGATGTAGTAACGAAGCCCCAAAAAATGTAGTAAAAACAGCTTCCCTCCACGAATTCTGTGCCTTACAACTAAACATTTATGTATGTTTTTCATACAAGCTACCAATTTCATAGTACGTGAACAAAAGCTGTTTTCTTTTGATTCCTGATGTTAATGGTCCAACAAAATGTGATTACATGGATATACTGTCAGCGCTGTATGTGTAATACTTTAAAGTTTGTGCAGCCAAGCGTTTGGCATGAAGACAAGGGACACCTGAGGCGTTATTAAGATGCTTGTAATTGAAGCTGTTCAATTCTTTGCACAACTGTGTGCCAAAGCTGTCAGGAAAATAATAGCATATCATATCACACTCGCCAGATCTTGATTAAACAAATACAAATAAACTATTTTCCTCACTGCTATTTAATTGACTCCTCGTCCTTTAAAACCACAACCACATTTGATCTTTTCTTTTTGGAATATTACAAATGCTAACCATCATTCCAATAATATATGAATAGATAGGTTTCTCCTTATGATTCTGATCGTATTAGATGGACGCGTTAGTGGTTCAATTAGTTGGTCTATGGTTCCCGATAGTCAGAACAAAGAATACAAGAAGGTAATATTTACTATGTGTGTCCGATGTCTTTACCATAAATGCTTGGCCTAGGGAACTATATTTTGTATTTGGGCATTTTGACGGCTATCGTCTATTGCAGTCCTTTGTTAACAGCTTTTAATTTTAACTCTACAAAGCATATTATCCAAATGTAGGGTACATTTGAATAGTATGAACAAGGAAAGACTGTTAAATACAATAGCTTAGAAATGGCTTTAAACGCCCCGCCCTTTGTTCACAACATGGAATGTTCATTATTGAAATCAAAAGCTGACTAATTTGCCTGTTGAGAGAACTGGAATTTTCATATTGATTGGGGAATCGATATGCAGCTCAATGATTCTGCAGATATTGGTATCACATTCAATCTCTCCAGCTGATATATAAATTTATATCCAGAGAAAGACGTTAGGATAAAGCCTTTTGGATGATCTCGTTTGTTCTCGTCATTTCGTCAGTTACTTCCTCTAAATTAATTTATCGGTAATTAAAGCACTCACATGGTTAAGTACAATTATTCTCCACCATCGCTCTGCCTTTTCTTTTGCTTTTAACTGAACGTGAAGTTGGACAACAAATCTTCTTTATTGACACTGTAAAGAGGCCCCAGAACAAACATTACCGAACTCATTACCTTTGCGTTGGAGACTGTGCCGCTTGAGTAATGTACATCCATACCGTACATCAATGTACAGTCTGTTTTACATTGGTACATTTGCCAAGGACATTTACATGTGAAGAGAATTTGCCAATGATTAATTTGTAACCAAGTGTTGTAATCAGGGTTCTTATTGTTAGGAACAATGAATGGTATGCGAGGTAATTTCCGCAAAAGGATGCACACGAAAGAAAGCGATGTGCTCCTTTCATGAGCATTCAACATTTGAGTACTTAGAACACTCACTCGAGATATTTTAACTTTTTTTAGGAGACAAGTACTTGATACTTTGCCTGATGAATTTGTAAATAATTAAATAAGTCGGAGATTTAAAAAATTACAGAAACATGCAGAACAGACTTGTGCACGATGAGTTCCACACTTGATCTATTAAAAACATCAAAGGAACCTTAGTTGTCACGAATCGTCGAGACCGGTTAAGTTTTAGGAAAGCAAAATGGTGCCACTTAATGAATACCCAAAATAATAGAAAAAGTGCACATGATGTAAACTTGTACGTTCATCCTCAATATTAATTTTCGTGATTCAAATGCAATTAATAAACAGAGGAAAGAATCCAAACAAAGACCGCTGTCTTTATTTGCCATCATTTGTTCAGCACCTGTGATTAATGACCTCAGAACACACTGGAGTGGTAGGAATTGTTAACACTGGCATCGATCTTTGGAAACACTATATGTTATTCCAAGTACTTTCGGTGCACAAAATATCTTCTCCGAACAACGCAATGGTACATAACAACTGAACATTGCAATCGTGTAGGCTGTTGCACCTTGGTGGTAAAACGCTAAGCCGTTATTGTCCAACCCTCGTCCAGTGTTAACGTCTTCGTGTGCGGCTCCTACACCGGTCCTATTTAGGGGTAGGCAGAGAGGCAAGTGTTGGGTAATGCGACAATCCTCATTGTTACCTGCGTAGCGCCTCACAATTTTTCAATGCAATAACAACAGTAAATCAGAACATCTCGATTTTATTGTGTACCATATTTCGCGTGAAATGTTGGATATTCTCTAAATTTACATGGTATATAAATGTCTTAACAGGTTACTGTGAATGTCATAGCACATTAAAGGACTTTTGATGTTTGATAATTTAGCATCGTTTGACATATAAAACGAAACAAAGTAGCAAAATAGCGTGTTTGAGTACATGAACAGCTTCAATCTGTACGTCTCTGTTAACTAACATTATTTATAAGCTGTAATCCACCCTAAGCGACGCACTAAAGTAATAATGACACTAAGTTGCGGAGTTTACCTGATAAAACAACAAATGTTAGATGTCTTATTTTTTCTAAATGCCTTGGAAACTGCATAACGCAAAACCAGTGATAGGTAAACTTTGATTATCCAGTGTGTACGTATTTCACTGGCAATTTAACAAGTTTTGTCCTTTTCTTCTGTATGTTTTCGTATAGAATAAGACTACAAAAGCATATATAATGTTCTTTGTCTGCTCAGCTTCGGAGTTCGTGACATATAAATTGCTACTATGTCATTGAATCATGGTAGAAATACACGTATAAAGCGTAGACAGCTTACCTGAGAATACAAAACTAATTGAGTACAAGTAGCAGTGTATTAAATGACACAGATATTGGCCATTTCTGTACTTATGACGGAAGTCATTCCTATCGCCAGCTGTTAAAGACACATGACGGTGTGTTTCTCAGGTAGAATTTAAATATATTTATGATTTAAAAACTTTATAATTGGATTTCAAGATGGAGACGTCAACGTTAATATATCCGTATTAATTTATTCTCCATTAAAGGTGAGTTATTATCAAAACGTGTATTGTTTCTATTATCATTGTCACCAGTGGTATTGACTAATTTTAATAAACAAGAATTTATTAGGTGCAGATCGGATATACAGTTTTAATTACTGGAAGCATATATATCTAGATGACGTTGGAACCAATGATTTTAAGAGGGATAATGATGTATGTATTTTGTATCTGCGATGAAAAGGGTGTTCCGCATGCACCATCTTAAACTTAAATTATAGCCAAATTGTATTGCTTCAGTTACTGTTGATAGGCTTAGGTAAAGGACACACAAAGTGACCAGTTTAACATTCTGAATATTTGAACTCTTATTTCAAAGGGGACATTGTAAGACATTATTTTTCTTTGTTACTGACACTAAGACTATCTATTTAGACAAGGCTGACCAGCTGCACGTCATGTTTCAATGAGTCTTTCCTCCATTTCTTTGACCACTTGATAAATTACACGCTGTTGTTTCTTTGATTTGATTACTTAATGAGGATCTTATCCAATCTATGAATTGATTCGGTACGGTGAAATAATTTCAATTCATTGTTGAAGATCAAATTAAGGAGTCTGTTCAATTCGAAGCCGTCTGTTCTGTCGGTTTTTAGGCAAACGATCGATGCTCCAAACTGACCTAAAGCCTGACCTGAATATTCTTGATACCAGGGTCAACATAAAAACTGCCCAAATGACGTCGATTTTAATAAAAAGGAGCAACAAATTGTAGTAATTTCTATGACCAGATTAAATCGATGAATGTTATTGAAATTGGGCAAAGTCACACTAGTGCATTTTGGGTTCCATTGACGGCTTTGATCACTGCTGAAAACAGCCTTGAATTCTTGAGAGAATTTGCTCTATTATGCCAGAGATATTGAATTCAGTCACACATTTGGAGGAAGCTGCTGAGCTAACAACAAGACGAGCACACAAAAGATGTGTGTCTATGTGCCAACAAAGGGATATCATCTCTCCAAATATGACAGAATCATTCACTGTTACTTCTCATGCAGGTCATTGTGAATATAAATTTCTGATGTTTGCATTGCATGAATACAATACACTGGCAACAGAAAAGGAAAACTCTACAGGAAATAAGGAGTGTGCGCTGTCGGATATATCGGATATATATTTATACATAAAAGTTTAGAAGCAACTTTACCACTTTACCACTTTAAAATAGTGAAATCACGTTAAGAAATAACACTGTCATTAAAGCTGCACAAAGCTGTCGGTAAACGGGTTATGTTATGAAAACATATCGGAGAAATATGATCACAATTAGCGAGACTGCTATCTATTGCAGGTTTGCAGCATAGATAAAATAAAGGATGGCATTTGTTCTTGGAGACGAGTTCATGCAGGTGGATCCACGCCGCGCAATGTCAGTGCCCAGCTGTAGCGTCAGATACTTCTGTCTCGGTGCACTACTTATATTCGTGGGAAGTGTTTTATTATGTGCATTGGGATTTACTATCGTCTTACCGCACGAAGCTACGAGAGATTGGCCGCTAACAGTGTGTCAGGTTATAAACTCTACTTATGACAATGATCACTGTTCGTGTGATAAACATCCTGCGGAATGGGATCAGTGCGTGCTTAAATATCCCTGTCTACAGGTAAGCCTGATTTCTTTTTGCCAGCTTACTGTTTTAAATGGTTTCAGCAGTAATTAGTTAATGAAATTTCATAGTTCTTTTCAAACCACAGTACACAAGAGGAAATGCCAATCAAATTCGTGGCAATGCCTATTATTACCATCAATTAAATAATGAATTCCCATTGTTTCTAATTTGATTAAAGAATTATGTTTGTTAACCCCGGTTCCAGTCCAAAACATCAAACGGTAAAATGGTAAAATGCGAATTTTATATGACACAAAGGGACAAACGAATAAATAGACTTAGCTGTATTCACGGATGCGAAATTGCGAAATGGCTTTCACAAAATTTCAAAAGTAAGAATAACTAGCATGACGTGAAGAGTTGACGTTAAGAGTCGTGATATTAAGGTGATAAAATCTTGTAGGTTCGGGTCCTGTACAACATTCCAGAAACATTTAAATCTCCAAATATCACAGTGGTAGATGACCGAGGATTTGGTATGCTGTACCGTTACTGGAGTGATGCATTCTATCAAACCGTAAGTAGCGGTTTGTACAGTGTAATGAATTAATATTGTCAGTTTACCACAAATACCGATGGTAAATAGTATGTGGAGCGAACAGTCTGACTACACACTGCCTTAACCCTTTCAATACCCTAGGGTCCTGCAAAATAGTGCTTTTGAAGAGGAGAAATGGGGGCATGCTATTCGGAGGCAGTCATTGCCATTAAATTATGTTACGAGAATTATGTGTTAAGTGTGGGTCAGAAGGTTACACATAGGGCTTTGAACAGCACTAGGTTTGGTTTGTGAGCTGGTCACCAGATGGCCACTACACTTGTTTAAAGATGGCTTACACCCTTGATTTTCCCCAA
>JBCAUI010509839.1:0-12644 GCA_038406195.1 Haplosyllis anthogorgicola | reverse complement strand
GAGTCTAAGTTGGCAATGGCTGGCCAGTGCATAAGGGAAAGCTTTGTGCTTAGCTTGGCAGTTGCTAAGCAACTCCCTCTCTACCTTATTGAACTTACCTGCCAGTACAAAGAGGCCCTATCGGGTATTATTGGTTATTTCACAAATGCTTCAAAGATAAATCATTATCAAATGAGTTTGGACACAACCGTATACAGACAGATAAGAAATCACCAAGGAAGAGTGCCCATTGATATTACATTGTGGCTCTCCCTTACGTAATGATTTCTGATCTGTATAAAGTTGTAACCAAATTGAAAATTATCAAACGTTACTTTGACAAATCCATGAAAATAACCAAAATAAAAAATTATTGAAAAATACCCAATATGTTACACGGTAACATTACACTTTGTATCCTACTGACACAGCCAGTTTATCTTTTAGAGAATCGAATTTGTCTGTTAAATCAACTTGGCAGGCAGATTAATAACAATGTCACCTGTTATTGGATTTTCTGTAGCCACCTTCAATAATACAGTAAACTATAGTCTTCTAACTTTAGGATATTTACAGTTAATATTTTAAAAGATTATTGGTTTGGCAAGCAAAGTCGATATCTTTTTAAAAAACTTGTGTATGTTACATAAAATTTCAAAATTCCACTTGGTCCTATTTTGTTTGTTCATGCTGTCCACACGGTACCGTGATTGACGGGAGTGCTTTATTACAAGATAATAAGATAATGAGATTGGACTGGTTATCTGCACTGGTTAAGGAAATGACCGTGTTAATAAAACTCTTATCTTTATGCGTTACTTATTGTTTGCTTGCATGACACATAACAATCTGTACCATAGTAACAAATTGCTGTGCCCTCCTTTGTATGGCTTAGTTACTCTCTGTCATTTAAAATATCATGCGTAGGTGTTTTTACATTATGCTTCCAAAATAAATGTTTCTTCGTCATTTCAAGAAATATTAGGTTATATTTGACTGAACATCGGGGATTTTATTTCAAAACTTGGTAAACATCTTTGTAATTTGTACTTTTTGGTGAAATTCTATGGAAGGCAAATAAGTGAAATGCTCATAATCTGAGTTTACGAATAACAAAGGAACATCAAAAGCACCGTGTGTAATTCTTTCGTTGTCGCCTTTATTCAGCACATTTCCAAATTTATAAAAAATTAAGGAGATGTTTCTAGTAAAGTTATGTTGTTCTGCCGTCTATTAATTCAAGACACTGTGCTTTCTGGAGCACCTTTGATGGGTTTTGTATCATAAGTATCACTTTTCAACCAAAGTGTTAATAGTGAATAGACAAACCTATCACTTTCTGCTGATCTTGTGTCTCGTTTTGTACTCGCTGTCCTGGATGTTGCATGTCGGGAATAAAAGATAAAAGGGAATCACATTGGCATTGGTTTAAATGGGAAAATATTACCTGTGACACGGGCAGGAAACACCAAGGATAACATTTCCGTTGACACTAGAATCAATGCTTCAATTGTAAGTTTATAAGGTATTTGTCTGTTTATACAAATATAAGGGACACGAAAAATCGTTAACATGTAACTTTTCATTAATAATGTATAAATTACCAAACTATGAAATTTTATTGAAATGCAGACATTGCTCAAGAACTGATTGCTCTATAAAAGTTAAACTAGTCTATCAGATGTCGCCACTCACTAGATGAAAGATGCCATTGCAATACAAATAATGCGTTAGGAATAGTTATAATTCCATCACAAGATGATTATTGTGATGACATGTTGGACTTCTCTACAGTAAGTTAATATCGCTCTCTTTCCTGACAAGATGGTGACGAGCCTTAAATTCAATGAACTTTTTTCATGATATGGATTGAAAATACGTAACTGTTAGTTAAAACCGTGTTGTTTCATTAGATCTACACACCGCACGCTATTGTGTAAGTTCACCGAAGTAGAGTGCAGCTTTAAGGACAGGGAAGAAGATATACCCAAAGACTGCAGCAGTCAATCACCAGATTCTCCTTCTCCTCCTTACGTCCCCTGAGTCTATTTTGTAACGATTAGTTCTTTGCTTTATGTTTTTTGTGTCTGATAACTCAAAGAAGAAGGGCACTTAAAATTTGTGCGCTAATCAATATGGTGAATTGCAATGAAACAGCACAAAATATATCACATTATTTATTTAATGTAGTACGTTAATGAGTGGTGAATTTTCATGTGAAAGAATGAGGATCTTAAGTTACATATTTTGCTACTCCTTGTCTCCAGTTTATACTTGCTGACATTTTCTCTCTTCTTAACATAAACTCATGAGAAACACTTTTGAACGTTATGATTTACAGAAAAGATTGTCGACGATGAATAAAGTTCGTCACTGTTGAGCACCATTCTTTTTTGGAGAAACTTGGAGGCACACTCCAAGAAAAGGTTTCAACTGGTATGTGCGTGTTAAACAAGCAGCCAGTTACACTTAACGTACTGGGCACCGAGCACGCCCTGGTGGAATTCGAACCTAAATATATTCTTTACAGAGACAGACAACTTGACCACTGCGCCAACGAATTGATGTAGATCTAAACTCCTGTGACTGGGCCTCGCTATTTAAGCTTCAATTTCAATGTAAGCCTATGGGAGGCGAAGTCACCATTGTGCAGATGTATTACTCAGAAGCGGCTTATTTTTCTTATTTACTTGAGCAAAAGAAGCTTAGAAGTATAATCGTCTATCCCATAAGTCGTATGAATAAAAATGCAGTGAACTCAGCTCAATGCCAACAGTACTGAAGGATTTATTGAAGTCAATATATAATTTATTTTTGGATGTGACTAACAGAAAAGATACCGACATATGAGAGAATTTTCAAAAGAACCTTTTCTTAACAATGGTGTGGCTCAGGGCTAATCATCTACTACAATGTTCAGGAATTTCGAACCTTTTTAGAACAAAAGAATTCCCATGTGTGGTGTTGATGAGCATAGAAGCACAATAAAGGAATTTGTTTTGAAATTCATCATTATTCATACAAAATTATTAAGACTAAAATTTTACAAAGAAAGAAAGATATACGTAAAACGCTAGAATTTTTCGAGTAATAGATCAGTATCAGTACCCACAGTATGACAATCTTTTGTTCTCCGATTGAAAGTACCTGACAGTTTACCTTGGCCTGCAGTCAGATTCATTTTTGAAGGCTTCTACCTTTTCAGTGAATGAATGTACTTTCATAAATATCCCTTGAGCAGTTGTCTTCATAACAAAGAGGGCTGTCAAGAGCTTTTAAAAATCCTCTAGCGACTAAGACAGGATGAATGACACAGAATAAGCGAACCCTCCGGCTTATACTGTTAATCACCAGGGTTTCTTTTTAATGTTAGGGAAGCTAAGTTCCACGTTTTATGGATTTGAAATGCTGTAGCAAATTGTGAATCCAGTTTTAGCAAACGCAACGCATGTTATTATCCTTGAAATACAAAAATTATATTTTCTTTTAAATTAAAATGAAATTTGCCAAGGAGGCAAAATAATTAACGTAATATAATTATCATCACTGTAATAAAGTTTTTAATTCGTTATATCATCAGTAGGGAAAAATGTGTTGCTTGTATTTATTGCCCGTCAAGTGCTGCTACAAATGTGGGGCGACAAAAAATTTATATGATACACTATTATCGTTCAGCAAACCATTTTACTTACAGCACAATTACAAGAGTTTTGGATGCAAAATCCTGCTTTATAACATTTTACCTTGTACCCTACTGAAAAGAGAATTCCATAATAGTTTGAAGATTGGCAGTATTTAATTTGGGATATTTTAATTTAAATTTATACCAATTTCGATGATGAAAATCTCAGCCAAACAGATAAGCAAAACGGGATTATGCTGTACTCATGAAAAACGCGGAACCACGCATCCCTTAAAAGAAGATCCGTGTAACTAAACCTCCCTATAGTTTCTTTGTAATTTTATTGCACCAAGAAGTATATTTTAAAATGATGGCTTCCTTTGTAATCCTTTTGTAAAAAAGAAAAAGAAAGAAAAACGAACATGGATTTTTAGTCCATTAGTGTGGATTATAATGGATCATAAACTTCAGTTGATTACATTAGTGGCTGAAATAAAATTAAGACATTATATCTCTCAGTCAGTCTCGGTTTTTCTTATTAATTGTGTTTACCTAATCTACCAAATTTTACAAACATGACAATTGACCTACCTTTTTTTGCTAACCTTTTGTCTTTAAATTGCAATCAATTTAACTGGAGGTTTTTTAGTCAAAAGGACTGAATTTAGTCTAGCATTGCACTGAAATTAGTATTAACCTGAACTGAAAATTGTCTTGAGACAATTTCCAGTTTAAAAATCAGACAGTTCATGTGTCTGGAAAGTTAGGTAGATTTGGTAGAGACTGAAATAAGAAAATCCTCAGTGTCTGGTGTCTCCCACAGGAAGGTGCGCCTTGTTGTCATGAAATAAATACATTTTTGCAGTAGAGTACAAAGAGTAGCGTACAAAGCGCGATTTTATATCTAAAATTATGCTAAGGACAGCAAGAGTTGCGATTGTAACAATTACATCACATGAAGAAGGGTACTGTAATCATTTAATTTTGCTGAAATGGATATATTTGAAAATACAAGATTTATTCTGTCTAAGATAAGTAATCTTAAGATTCGTGTTTGTATTTTAGAAACTAGAAAACTTTGATTCTTTAAACCATACCTAAATTTCACCGATTTTTCAATATGAAGATAAATATAAAAATATAAAAACTTGTCTCAAACTGTGTAAGTTTGTTGATGCAAATATTGCGGGCAGAAGAATACAGCATAAACGTAAGGATACTTGTCTGTAAATACAGACCTCTCCTAGGCAATAGTGACACCTCCTGTCAATGTTCAACTAACCAACCTTAGTGCACTCACAGCTAAACCATACAATAAACACAGTGTTGACAATCAGTCCATGACCCCAGCACATCATAACATTTGACAATTGAGACAATAGGTAGTCAGTCTATTCATGTTGTGAACTGCAGCTATTTCTGTATCAGCATGCACAGGTGTGAAACTGACTCATTCAGCCAGGTCAAGGTATTGATCCATGACTTCATGGCTTTGGTGTCAGTCCATTGTCGCTATGTTATTGTCTACATGCATCATTGGATACCATAACAAATTGGCTTGACATCAGTTAGAAAATATGTGAACTAGTCTCCCCAGAGTCAAAATATTCTATTTAGAGGCCGTATCCTAATGGTTGCAATACAAAATGTAAGTCAGGAAATATAACTAGGAGGTAGCGACGTTTGAACAAAATACCGTATAGCATGAGAGTTAAAGCTAATGTACTCTTGATACACCACAGTTATCATCAGTTCAGACATCAATTACAGTTTACAACTTTTAACTTTCCAGCCAGGAACTCACCCAACTTTGATGTGAGCCATCCCTCAAGTGAGCCACCACCTCATGATGATGAGATCAGGTGGCAGCTAAATATTCCTTGCGGCTTGTGCACAATCCTGTCCTCCCACTTAAGGCTGGTGCCAATTTGACACCTTGGTCTGGTGAGGCTGTGATTTACTGAAACACTGCCCAACATCTCTACCCTGTCCGGGAGTAGAACCCGGCCGCCTGCGCAGCAGCGCTTCACGTTCACAACAACACTATGGGTCTCATATTTCATGCCATATGTTTTTGTTGTAGTTCTGGGATGTAACGTGCCCGTTACAGGTATAAGATCCAAGTGGGATCTCGTGCTCCAAAAACTCAGGGATAAGGACGAAGACACATGCCTGGTCCTCCACCAGGTAACCACCAAATTAACTTGAACAAGAATGCCTTCCAATCAAAGGCCGAACCGCCCGCTTCACAAATAGTCATTAAAACACAGTCACTAAAATGCAAATAGTTATTAAAACATGAAAAAATTACAATAATCTGGAAATTTGACCTTCAAATGCCCTTGACCTTCAAATGCCCTTGACCTATATTTTGACCTTTGCCCCATTTACTTGTCTCAAACATCATAACATGTGATATTAGTAGACAACACTAATTTCTTTGACACTTTTTATTGCTGTGACCTTGAACTTGACCCAATGACCTTCATACTCAAACTTGATCTAGATAATGTGAAGATGTACCACCATACCAAAAATTAAGTTTCTAGATCAAGTGATTCAAAAGTTATAGCCCAGAGAGACAGACACACAGACAGACAGACACACACACACACACACAGACACGACTGAAAACATAACCTTCCCGCATATGCGGGCGGTAACAAGCCCATGAGTCATGGCTGATTACTGTTAGTAAAGTAAAGTAATTGGGAATAGCGAATGCTATCTCAGGAGTTTGGACCATAGGATTTTCCGCTTTTAAGCATCCAGGACTCCTCGCATTCAAGCCATTTATCCTTAAATTTTTACTCTCAAAACTTTGTGAAAATGAAAGAAATGTGTGCCTTGGAGGGGGCTCGCGTCGGTGTCGCCCCCTTAGATCCGTCAATGGCTTAGGAAATGCAAAGGATAAATTGTTATTGTCCAATATTGATGTTAATTTTGATGTAAATCATGAATTTGTCAGAATGATGATATCAGTGTGACACTTTACCCAAGAATTATTCCTGAGGTACACTTTGGACGAATCGGGACTTATTATGTAATTATAAAGACCTATATCAAACCAGAAAGTTTCCTTTAAATGCATCTAACAATCAGTTTCAAAATTGTAGCAACTTCGAAACAATAGAATTTCACGCCATGGGATGGAGTTTCTTTGTTTAAAACGTGCTGGATATTTCTCACCTAATTTTTTACGTTTTTAACTTTCAGCATTCTTGCGGAAATATAATGGAGATAATGTATAACATATGGGTGGAGGAGATGAATGTAGAGGTACGCTCCAACCACAGAACAAATAATTTCTTTCAAACTTTAAAAACTGCAAAAGCAATTCCACATAAAACATGGTTGGGATTAAGCCATTTATGTTTTCTTTACAAGATACCTTAATAGTACGATTATTAGTGAACTTATGTTAAAAAATCGTTGGCTACGCCACTGTTTCTTTATCTTATGTCCACTTCAAATGTCAAAAATGCCGAAGATTCTGAATTCGATGTGACTCTTCGTATCTACCGAAAGGGGGAGCCAGGTTAGGAACTCTACGGGCTGGGTCTGTCCGCAGAATTAGCCCCTCATTGTGATACTCTTTCCAACCAGAATACTTCAATTTAATGGCAATTTTGTAACATAATAACAATTGAATGAGTCATACGGGTCACTGCTCAGCACCAATTGCTTAGGAAAATGCACGATCTACTCTTTAAAGTAAGCTTTTCTTCACACTTAACAGTTGATCAGTGGTCATGCACTGATACACTGTGCTCCTGGTTAAAAGGTACAGATTTGCCAATCGCAGATGTCACTAGCTAATGGGATGAATTCCTCCCACCTGAGTATACTATGCTGGTAGCAACTCACTAAAGTGGCATAATTACGATGTAAATGACTTCTACTTATTGTTTTAACTTTGGAGTTCCGAGGGAGGATACCCACTCCCGAAACTAAATTCCAAGCAGTAACGTTTTTGAACATACCACACCATACGAGGAAGAAATCACTTAAACTTCTGAACAATAGAATCACACACCGAGCTTTTGTTCACGCAGATAGCACAGCTTGAAATTCTTTTTTTTAAGCTTTTGTTGGACCAGCCTCTGATTACCCCTGTTTTGGACTTCGTGTGACCTTCCCCATGGGTTTTAAATCCAGGGTGGATCTCTCGCCTGCACTCTTTCTTACTTGCGTGCAGTGATCCCAAAAGTCACATCTGGTGCTGCACCTGCCTTTTCCACCAATATGAGTGTACACTGTATAAGCTTGAAATTCTTTATTTTATCGAAACTCTGCCAAATCAAACGCAGTTACCTGAGCTGGTAATATTACCGTAACTTCCGGCAAATAACCCGCACCTTTGTATAATCCACAAGGTTAAAAATTTCACCTTTAGGTAAAAGAATAATCAGATAATCCACTCCTGCAGATAATCCGCCCCATTTGAGTACTTGAGCAGTATTTGTTAAGGTGTCAATGAAATTGTGTAAATAATCAGATTACACCATGCATTGTGTAGTATTTAACACCTTTGAACATCTTGTAAACAACTGTGGAAGTTTATAATACAGTTTGTTTAAAGATTTTCACACCTTTGATACAATAGATTCTTATTGGAATAGATAACACAGTTTGGAAAACCTTCAATGCTAATTAAATGAAAACACTTATGTAAATATTAAATCACATAATCCGCACTGGTAGATAATCCACGCCTACACAAAATTTAGCTCGAACCATAGATAATCCGCGGTATTTCTGCCGAAAATTACGGTAGACTTCAACAGATGTTCATTAGGATTCGATCTTCCTCCCAGCAACACATTTTCTTTGCCCTTGTATTTCTTCTCTATTTCAGAATAATAATGCAGATAATGTAAACCAAAATAGTGACAATTTTTCCTGCTATGTTAATATTAAATCAACCTTGTCTCAGACAACAGACATCAATTTAAGCAGGCCACATACTCATTTTGGCAACACACCATAATTTAGTTTTTCAGGTCATTTTTTTGACCATATAAATTCATCACTGTTATTTGCACCTAATTTGACATAAACAAGTCATAATGGTATTGAATTCCATAACTTTGCTTTTCATTTTTCTTGTTATTATGGTGAAATAACAACATTATTGGAATTTAAAGAAATAACATGGGCTAGGGGTATTTTGCATCATAATGTTCGCAACTACTTTTTCAGCCCAGGCCACCTGCTGCGTGCAGAAGCCCAGAATGCCCCATGGCAGAGAGAGTCAGGCTGGACTGTGACTGGTTCAGCCATCAAATTTTTGGTCTGGAGAAGCGAATTGATAAACTCGGCATGGAGCCGCTCAAGAAACTGACCAGGCTCATCATCGAGGAAATTGGGCTCAGTTTGTTCGATGACAACGGTAGGTCCCTTCAGATCGTGAAATTATTATTAAAAGTTAAGTGATCCGAAACAATTGAATTGAATGAGCTTAGCTTGAAATTCAATTGTTGCAGGGCGCTTAACTTTTAATGGTAATTTTATGATCTGTTTTAGCAAGGCATAATTTACTAAGTATAATTTAACTTAATATTATAATATTTGACGAATCTTGAATTCATGGTAAATTGCTCTGAATAAAAATGGCTGTGTAAAATCCACATAGCTTCTTCAATGCAGCAGCTTTGGACATGGACACTGAAAATAAATATATGATTGTTGGACTAATTAGGGTCCATTAAATATCTTGATCTATGGAAACTACTGAACTACCTTCGTGTTTGGAATGCAATGGTAGGTCTTCCCCTGGGCAAAGCAGAACATTTTCGTTTTCGTTTGCTTATATTTCCTGCTTCTCCAAAGAATCAGGAAAAAAGGCACATCAAATCATCAAAAAACTAAATTTGGGTAATTTTATAAATATAATCAAAATGTTAATCTGGATCATGCAGTAAAGTCAATTAGATTAAATTAGATTAAAACTTTTCACCAGAGTTTGAAAGGCATCTGTCAATTTAGATTTTGCCTGCAAAATGAACAAATGACCAAAATAATGAGATTTATGTGCTAACTTTAATCATCTTAAAAGTAAGAAGACCGAGCTAAACATTTTAGAACAATAGAAGTTTATGCAGTGGAAACCAGTGCACAATACAATTTATATGCTTTATAACGAGCGACTTTCTTTTTCAATGCAGGCAATGATCTAGGACTGGGCAGCGTACCATGTGGAGTCAACTTCACACTGATGGCCCAGGAAAGTTGTGTCGACCCAAGTGGACCCATGGGTATTTATTAATAACTTGCTTAAAACTAACCTGGAATTGTGCGATCCCACTCTGTCCGCGACTTTGTATTGACCATTCACCAAAGTGATTATTTTATCAAAAACATTACATTTTGATAGTGAACGTTCCCCCTGGCGTTATGCTGCGCTGTAACTGATATACAGTCATTATGATACGCCTTCCAAACAGAATATTTAGCCTCGCTCATACTATTAGTATGAGCGAGGATTCTGCATCGATGGAAATCTAGAATTGACAGATTTTATGAAATATTTTGAAACTAGAGGGCGCTGGACCCCCTCCCACCCCACACACCTCCTGTAGGAAAATGCATTTCGGGGCATTTCACATAATTTTAGACACTTTGTGAAAATAAAAATACCTGGGGAGACACTATTTCACTATAAAAAGCGAGGCTGTAACCTGTAACCGACAGGTTGACCATCTCGTTAAGTTCAGCAGCTAATTTGGGGGGATTACATGTGGACACTGTGGAACAAAGGCTGAGCAGTGATGCGTGTGCCAATAACATGTGAATGAGTTATGAGTCACTGCAAAGCATCACTTGTTTAGGACAATGCATAATCCACTCTTTAATGTTCATACCTCTCATTTAAGAGTAAATCAGTGGTCATGCATTGTTTTATAAATTAACAGCAGATGACACTAGCTCATGGGTTAAATTGCTGGTTGGAAATCTGTACAGTAATGATGTTGCGATATTTTAGCGATTGCCGTTACAAAGCTGGAATGTCTGAACGTCACGGAAGCGATGGATGAGCACGTGGATCCGGTTGTACTGGATGATGAGTACTTTGGTGTTGAGGAAATCCTGTACGATGACTTCAATCTGGATCTGACTGATCTCATTGATGACGTGGGAGGTCTTGGTGATCTGTGTAAGTCCTTCCGGCCATATAAGATGTGTAGCCTATGTGTGTTTAGCCTATCGCTTATACAGCACTGTATCAGCGCGTTTTCATGAATTTAACGCCCATCCTTTCAGGCGTTAAGTGTGGAATATTACCACTGCTCGTTTTCATAAACTTAATGCACATCCATAACACAACAAAATGTAGCGTTATGTTGGTTTATTACATAACGCTACCAGACCAGCGTTCTGTAATAAACCAACATACTACGTTTAATGTTTTTGTTGCGTTAAAGGATGGGCGTTAAGTCTATGAAAACGCGCTGACAGTCTTTTCAATGGTGTATTTCCCGCCTCATACCTGCAGCTGTAGTCACCTGACAATCACAGACTATCCTATTGGTTAATTAGAGTTACAAGTAGCTTTTTGTTTTAACCACCATATTCAATTCAAATTGGACCTTATAAGAGACTAGATGTGTTCTTGTACTCTTTCATGAATAAATCAATTCAAAGTCTACCAACTAGTTACGGTATGTGGTCTTTCATAGAGGACACTATTTAACTGTTGCCTAAATGAGAGCGAATAGATTTCAAAATATTATGCGTAGTTTACAAATGTTTACATGAGTCAGCTCCGGGATATCTGAAAGATGGGTAAAAAACAAGACATTTGCGGCAGGCAGTTTCAGCATGTATGGTCCGAAATTGTGGAATTCTATACCTAGTAGCATTCGTAAATCAGTAAATATTGATGTCTTTAAATCAAAGCTTAAAACACACTTGTTTAACAATCACTACTTCGGTAATTCTGCTTTTTGTAATGTAAAATAATTGTAAAGCGCATTTGATGTAACTCGTCACCAAAATAACGCTATATCAAATGTAAATAAATGTAAATGAAAATGTAAAACTCGCACATGCACACATAAATAAACGGAATCTGGGCATATTTGCAATGCGCACATTATATAACTTCTCCCTATACTTCATTTTATTTCATTATTCAAGTTTACGACGTGCATTATTCTGAGTGTGATGGAGAGGGGTTCATCGGAGAGCACCGAGAGGAGTGCTGCAACCGGGTCCGGATGGAAGCGGAGAGAAAGAAACGAAACAGAAAGACGGAAATATTTGTCTGTCAGGAAGGGTAAGTGTGCTTGAGTGTGCATGTGTTGAACAGTCCCATTTGTCATAACAAATGTACGTTCGGTTTATTCGTCAGTGTTGCTTTAGAATAGATCCGCCACTGGAGACATCAGCTCCTGGGGGATCAGTTATCACCGCTATGCGTCAGCACTAGTAGCATGCGCCTTTGCTCTACCAATGGCAGCTTAGCTTGCCTGAGATGCTCATGCTCTAAGCACCACCCAATAGGTGCCCAGTTAATTCCCATATAAAAGCCAATGTAACAAGGTTCAAGTTGTTCATTTTATGCTCACTACTTCACTACATTAAGATTCCTACTATGTTGAATTGTTAGATGCAACTCAATTGTATTTATTTGAAATTAGAATATTTTGTGAACTTGAATGATTTTACATGTGTAACTGTAACTTGAGGAAGCAAGCAATAAAAGTACATTGTGTTCAATGGTATTTCACTGGACACTCTTGTTGTACCTTACTCGCAGTAAATGCAATGTAAAGCATAGAGTAATTTAGCAACATTGGGACAGGAAAACCCTTACCGACATAAGACCCTTGCGATCCATAGACTCATGTTAAAGAGCCAAGCGAACGAACGTAAACCGCAATGACGTAAAGTTCTGGATAAGGACTCCTCCGCACCGCAACAATAAAAGTAAAAGGGAGTTCCCAGTGTGTGTGTGTGTGTGTGTGTGTGTGTGTGTGTGTGTGTGTGTGTGCGTGTGTGTTAATGTGCGTACGTGCACGCACATCTGTGTTGGAATGTG
>JBCAUI010509828.1:0-12646 GCA_038406195.1 Haplosyllis anthogorgicola | reverse complement strand
TCCCAGATGAGGCGTAACTATGGGCGAAGACACTAGAGATGACCCTCAATCATATTCCATGAAAAAGTAAATTTTGAAAAAAATGTACATATCAATATTTTAGATATTTTCCCCGCTTATATCGATTCGGCTTATATCGATATCCCGCTTATATCGATACTTTTTTCCGCGCCAAAAATATCGATATATCCGGGGAGGAGTGTATTTGTGAAAAGGCCTATTGAATGCACCGAGTAATTGGAGCCCTGTGATGTCATTATATTTTCTGTACACTTACATCGTATGGAGTGGAAGGCAACTTTACTCTTTGGCTCAAAGCTTTTACCCAGTTTGAGATCATGAACGTCACTGTCGAGCTTCAGCTTCTCAGCCATCATTTGGTCTCTCTACAATAGAATAAGAAACCATTTGGTCAGCCAGTGGAGTCGATTTCTGCAATAATTATGAAAAATAATCATAAGGATAAAATATATTTCTGATAATTAATTTTATGTATTATTTACTAATGACTTTGACTCACCATGAATCTAATTTAATTAAATTAACCAATTTCACTTCAATACATTAATCTTTCCACAAAAAGTTCACCATATTGTAATTTATTTGAAGCAACAGGTGACAAAGAATTGGCCTACTGATTTTTTCCAGGATAGTTCTCTAATTACGACTTATTTGTGACATGACTTATATTCTACACATTCTTAAGTATTTAAGTTATTATTCTAGCCCTTTATGTGCCCATACGAACCTCAATTATTGCACAATTTCATCGCAAGTTTCTCCCCATATGTTTTGTTCCACCAACCATCCCCAGTTTCTGTCAGCAACTTCCGATGGAGAAAAATACCCGTTGCAACTAGTTGTGGATTTATCTCTGTATTTCGAATAATAATGAAATATCAACATAAATAAAATTGTAGTTGGGTAAATACAATACATAAATCTGAAATTATATCAATAGCTTAGCAAGGGAGACTCAACCAAAAATGTAAATTATTGAAAACATTTCACTTCCGGTGTACTTTTAGGCGTGTTTTACTATTTCGTGGAGCAGGAACACTTTTCGTACGAAATTTGGAGAAATGTCACGATCGGCCGATTTTAAGATTTAATTAGAAATCAGGTAAAAAACAAAGTTGCCCGAAAGATAAAAAATAATTTGTAATCGGAATTCAATCAGGAAAATACAAAGGACAAATCTAGGCATTGTGTTCGCAGAATTTCAAGGTGATGCCATCACGGGCGATCGTATTGCATTTCGTATTTCTCCGTTCTGATAAACGGCAAGTAAATAAAGTATATTTACTTGCCGTTTATCAGAACGGAGAAATACGAAATGCAGTTCGATCGCCCGTGGATGCCATGCCCAGTAAGGTATCACCACATACAATGAAATTCATTATCAGGGTTCCTACAGCTTCTAGAAATCGGGGAGAATTAGACGTTTTTCCAGTCAGGGAAAAGTCAGGGAATTTTGAAATATTGTGAACTGTCAGGGAAAAAATAAGGAACTTTGTGATTTTATTTAATTATTATTTATGAGATTCAGCAATTTTTACTAATTTATCAACTTTTTTTCCTGAAATTATTTTAGCCTCGTTGCTCTTGGCATAACATATGCAGCACTTATTATTTTCACTACCATCTTATTTGACAGATGCTCAGATGGCGACAAATGAAACTGAAGCTGACAAACCACAAGAAGCCAAAGATACAGAACCAAGTGAGCCATTCCAGACGACTGGTCACAAAGTTAGACAGCTGACTGCAGAGGAACAACAGAAACTCGCGAGTGATACACGAATTGTGTCGGACTTTAAACAGAATAAACTCGAGGTTGAAGCTAAGAAGAACTGGGATTTATTCTACAAGAGAAACACGACAAAGTTCTTCAAGGACCGACACTGGACGACACGAGAGTTCCACGAGCTTTGTGGTGATCAGGTGGATAAATTTTATGCCCGTAACAAAATACGTCTATTCCAACATCGCCCACATCGTGATGCGATATATACGTTATAAAATTCACTTAGTTATTGTACAGATGCCTGACTGCAGTGCAGTTGTGTAGATTGTGCAATGTAGTATGTATTTGTAATCCGACAAAAAAATTCCTTGTCTTTGCACTAAAGAAATTGCTCTCCGAAAGTGCAGAATAACAAATATATTTAATTACAGTAAAACCACCCATTTAAAGACCCTCTTTTGAAGGGACATCTCCCTTATATGTGTTACAATATGACATCTAGCGTTAAGAAGACTCTCACACCACCTAGCGTTAGTTATATGCATCGTAGCATGAAGCTGTATGTGATGCCATACTCAAGTCAAAAGTCTTGGAATTAATAAAGGATATCAAATCCATCCAAGGTGTTAGAGTTGTTGGAGAACAGTATTACATGGTGGCAGCCTGTACACTCCTCCCCGGATATATTGATATCGCTTATATCAATATCCCGCTTATATCGATACTTTTTTCCACACCAAATTAATAGACCCTCATGTTAATTGTTCCACTTATATCGATATCCTGCTTATATCGATGCTATTTTCCCACACCAAAAATATCGATATATCCGGGGACAAGTGTAAGTGAACAGAACCCATTTGGACAATGGATGTCACAGATGAAGCTGGATTTCTTTGTTAGTTTGGACACATCCTGTTGGATATCCTGTTTGGAGACAAAGAAGACAAAGGAATCAGGTTTGAGACACAGTACTATGCTGATGTCTCAGTGAGTATTGCCTCTACTTACACTCATCTCAGCCTCATTGACACCACAACCCATGGAATCAAGGATTTAGTTGGTTATACTGCTCTCACAGCTTTGATACTTATGGTACACCTTAGATATCTTACAACGACACCCCTGCCAGTACTGGTGGTGCCATCATCATGCCATTTCAGTGCTGGCACCCCTGGTGGTTATTTTTGGTACTAGAGCACTTTGGTAGACCCCTTTGGTCCCCTGGAGCAACCACAAGGATTTCATCAAGATTGGACTTCAGCAAAGCCCTGTAGGTGTGTTGGTACCTACAGGACTACAGTCATGTCCACCGTGGATGGCCCAGGTGACCCGATTGCTGCTCTTACCACAGCTCTTGCTGCAATGAAACCAAACCCACCGACCATCACCCTCAAGGCACCCGCCTTTGGACAGCCTCCAACCAATATGACGAATTCAAGCTCTTCCACAAATACCTGGACAGCTGCTTCAAACTCCAATCAATTGCCCCAGAGCCCACTGATGCTGGAATCCGCATAGAGTTTGTTCTCAACTTCCTTGGTACCACTGGCCGCCATAAGTTCAACCAATGGATCCCTGACAGTGAGACCCCCGCTTACCGTGCCACGAAGAAAAAGAGTGCAGATGCATTCCTTGATCATCTGGCCTCATCAATGGACCACACAGTCTCACAACGATGTAGGATTTACCAATTGGAAGATGTATGGATCTGTGCTGTACAGTCACCCAATGAACTCATCGCCCGCCTCCGTGCCCTCGCTGACAGATGTAAGTTTCCCACCGATGATGAGAAGGAGCGCAACATACAGTACTGATTTGTCCGTGCCCTCAATGACACCGAACTCATTCGTAAGCCACTTGCACTTGACATCAAGGCCTCAACCGAGAAGATGCTGGAAACCTGCCACACCCACATTGCCATTGCTAACAACATCAATGCTATGGGTCTCAGTGGATCCAAGTCTGTCAACACTGTCAACAAACAAGGTCACCATAGATGCCCACACCACAACCCCCAATGCAAGCCTGACATTGGAACTTCGACGCAACACTCATGTGAAAACTGCACAAAGCCCCACCCACCCGGCAGAAGATCATGCCCTGCTAAGGATTCCATTTGCAAAGGATGTGGCAAGACTGGCCACTGGCAACCCAGGTGCCAGAGCACCTCAACCAAACCCAAGATGGAACCAACCAACAAACCTGGCCAAGACTGCCGATGGGGAGGAAGAAGACTGATGTCATTGACGTAGGAGATGACTCTGACCTACAGTATGATGAAGTCACTGTGGTTGCAATTGACTTGCACCCACCATCCGAGTCTGCATGACTAGCCGAAGATGACCCAGACTCCATCACCATCGCAGATGTCCACATAGATGCAACAACCAAAGCCTTTGCAACTGTACAGATGCCTGCTGAGATAGGACTGAACCAACGAGGCAACCTTTGATGCAAGGTTGACACTGGTGCTGGAGGAAACATGATGCCACTACGTGTATTTGCCAAGCTGTTCCCAAGATGTATCACCACTGATGGTAAACCCACAGGATTACGCCCTACACCTACACACCTGACTGCCTACAATGGATCTCCTATACCTCAACTTGGAGCCCTGGATACCACAATCGACTGGAAACTAAAAGGACAAGCTCTCCCTAACCAACTATACACATGATGGTACGTAGCTGACACCACTGGACCAGCCATACTTGGACTACCCTCATGCTCTAAACTAGGAGTTGTACAGATGAACTGTGCTGTTGAACTCAAGAAGAAACCCCTACTCAGTTCTCCTAAGAAGCCTACCACAGAACGGGACAAGGTAAAACATGATATGAGGAAACTCCAGCACTCAACACTGCTTACCTCACAAGATGACCTGATAGAAGCTTACCCAGACCGGTTTGAAGGAATAGGCCGATTCCCTGGGACTTACCACATCAGCCTCCGAGATGATGCAAAGCCTGTTGTGCATGCACAAAGGAAATGCCCAATAGCCATGCGACCCCTAGTTCGAGAGAAACTGGATGAATTCCTGGACCAAGGCATCATCGTGCCTGTAGAGGAACCTATGGATTGGGTCTCCTCACTGGCCTACTCCTGGAAGGCCAACAGAAAACTGAGAGTATGCTTAGACCCAAGGATCTCAACAAAGCCATCTGATGAGACCACTACAGGACACCTACTGTTGAAGAGATCACCCATGAAGTAGCCGGAAGCACCTGCTTCACCAAGCTGGATGGAACCTCATCTTACCTCTGCATAGTCCTCGACTATGAATCATCAATCCTCACCACATTCAACTCACCATGGGGTTGGTACAGATTTGTTTGCCTACCCTTTGGTCTTGCCTGTTCACAAGATATCTTCCAATGAATGATGGACCAGATACTCACCCGATGCAATGGAGTGATAGGCATTGCAGACAATGTGGTAGTACATGGAAAGGATGATGCAGAACATGACAAACACCTCCACAAGTTCATGAAAGTAGCTCGTGAGCATGGACTCATCTTCAACAAGGACAAATGTGTCATTTGACAGGACTCAGTCAACTTCTTTGGACATGTCTATGACACCAATGGAACACATCCTGACCCAGAAAAGTCATCACTGTACACAACATGCCTCCACCGGAATCACCTGCACAACTCCAGAAGTTCCTAGGAATGGTTACTTACCTATCACCCTTTGTTCCCTCACTCTCCACCTTTACTGCACCCCTCCAAGAGCTGCTGAAAAGGATAGAGAATTCACATGGAAAACAACCTACCAGGAAGCCTTTGACAAGGTCAAACAATTCGTCTGTAAGAATACAACACTTAGGTTCTTTGACATCTGGAAGCCAGTTACCCTACAAGTCAATGCTTCCAATAAAGGCCTAGGTACCACCCTTCTACAGGATGGATGCCCAGTCACCTTTGCCTCAAAAGCTCTCACCCCGGTAGAGCAGAGGTGTGCCAACATAGAACATGAGATGCTTGCCTGTGTCTTAGGAGCAGAGAGATTTCACACCTATGTCTTTGGACAAGCATTTACTGTTGAGAGTGACCACAAGCCTCTTGAACAGATCAACCTGAAGAACCTGGCTGACACACCAGTTTGACTCCAGAGAATGCTACTCAGTCTACAGAACTACGATGTCACTGTCAAGTACAAACCTGGAAAAGAGATGCTAGTTGCAGACGCGTTATCCCAATATGCACCCCTCAATGCTCCAGAGATCCCACTTGATATCACAATCAGCCACATGCACATAACTCCTGAGAAGAAATCAGAGTTCCAATTGATGATCCAAGATGACCCTCTCCTATGATCCCTGGCAGAGACCAACATTGTAGGTTGGCCCAAGGACATCAAGGATGTTCCCTGCACACTTTGACCTATCATCCTCATTGATACATACTGACAGTAGAAGATGGACTCATCCTCTGAGGCAAAGCACTCATCATTCCACCCATGGAAAGGGAGAAGGTACTACAGTTAATACATGAAGGACATATGGGAATCAGCAAGTGCCAGTACCATGCACGGAACTGTGTCTACTGGCCTGGTATCAACCAAGATATCAGATGCCTCATTGAAGCATGCCTGACATGCCAATGTCACCATCCACAGGAGCCACAACAGCTGCTACAGCCAACTCCAGCACCAGAGCACCCATGGCAACACCTTGGAGCTGACTTCTTCCACTTTGACAGATCAGAATATCTCATAGTAATGGACTACTACTCAAAGATGCCAATCATCAGGAAAATCCCCCCTTCTCAATGCAATGCAGTGAAGACCATATCAACCCTGAAGGACCTGTTTGCTGAACAAGGCATACCAGAATCCCCCCGAACTGACAATGGACCACAGTTTGCAAATGCCCTCTTTACAGAGTTCGCCACTGATGGAAGTTTGATCACAACACCAGCTCACCACAGAACCCAAGGAGCAATGGCCAAGCAGAAGCAGCAGTGAAGATTGTGAAAGGACTTCTCACCTGTGCAAAGTACTGAGGACAGGATCTGTACCTAGCCCTACTTGCATATCGCAGTACACCCATCGATGCACACCTCCGCTCCCCAGCCAAGATGCTGTACCAACAGACACTATGCATGACTGTGCCTCAGTGGATGTGGCACACAGACCCCCATGCTGAAGCAGAACACGAACACCTGGACCACTGCACCCACCAGAGCGCTGCACACCATGACCGCCGAGGATGCAGACAGAAGCCCCCATTCTTCACTTGACAAACTGTCTCTGTACTGAATGATGCCAGGAACTGGTGGCTCCCTGCCACAATCATCTGTGCAGCTGACCATGGCTCATACATCATCCAAGTCATTGGAAGACAGTACTGATGTGCACGTGACCACATCTGTGAATGTCACCCAGATGCAGCCAAACCTGTATCTACCACCCACAATGTAGCACCCACTACATCAACACAGCCTGCGATCCCAGGAGTTGCACCCACTGTTGCACCCACAACACTGCGACTGGCTGTACCAGCAGCTACACCACAGACTCCATGCAAAGCACTGCCTGCAGCATGAGCTCAGATGCCCTCCACTGGAGCCCAACCGAGCAAGACCAGCACAGCACCCACTGTCCCTTGCCAATCATCTCGAACCAGTAAGCCTCCCACTAGGCTTATTGAAGAAAAGGATTGACCCAGACTGACCACCACCAATGAACCAGATGTTGCCCTGACCCAGACCACCCCTGGCCAACTGTTGAAGTGCAGTTGAAGCCAACCATGATGATGTGACAGGATGCCCCAGTGCAACTGCACACAAGTCAACCATGATGATGTGACAGGATGCCCCAAGTGCAACCACACACAATGGACCATGAAATCAAATTCAACAACATACCCCACCTTTTGCTCTGAATAGTTTTGCTCGATTTCATATATATGTAGCCTTCAAAATTTTAGCATTTTGGATTAAGCTAATAAGGGGGATGTTACAATATGACATCTAGCATTAACAAGACTCTCATGCCACCTAGCATTAGTTATATGCATCGTAGCATGAAGCTGTATGAGATGCCATACTCAAGTCAAAAGTCTTGGAATTAATAAAGGATATCAAATCCATCCGAGGTGTTAGAGTTGTTGGAGAACAGTATTATTACACCTCTGTGACAGCAATGCCAACAACGTCGCAGTTTTTATGAGAGGGTACGGTGGTGTACGTCTGGGCTCCTCCATGCACACCATCATTGAGAAATCCGTGAAGGAAGTACACACGAAGATGAAGTAGACCAGAATACTATGAACAATAACAAGATAGCACTGAGACTTTTAAGGCTAATATTATTTTTCCTTAAAGTTGAAATTTTCATTTAGCCGATGCTAGCCAGTGAACATTCTATGCTTTCATCCGGATAAATCACAATTATTGTTTCTCGTAGACAGGCACAATGGCCGCAATAATCGACTGGATATTTACTATATCTTTGGCTCTGTGCATGATTGGAAATCGTCAAACTTTTTGTGACGATAGTATGTGTGTATGTTTTATTTTGATAAAACCGGCGGTAAAATATATTCAAAATCTAACAACGGTGTAACATGAGTTATTGCACCAATATATTGTAAATATAAACACCACCGTTATTTTCCTAATAAATGTATCAAAATAAAAATAAAAACATTACAAGACCATGTTATTTATTGTGTACTGTATATTTTGTAGAGCAGTTTGCACTCCTGCTATATTTGAGAGTTGTGACAAACTCAAAGTCGACAGGAGGGTATCAGCTGTATCCGTACCGCTTGCAGTGACACTCAACAGAGAGGGAAGTGCGTTGTTCGTTGCTGTAGTGTGTCTGTTTCTCGCGCAAATAAGTCACGTGACCCTTAACATTGGACAATATGTCCTTATTATGTGAGTACGTTTTGCTGTTTTGTTTTAATTGCTGAGAAATAAGATACATGTAGATCAAGTTACCTAACTAAACATCAATATATCTTCCTTTTTGGAATCACACCAAAGACTAATTTTATTTCATCATTCGATACTGTGGTACTTTGAAGCAAACTTGAAAATACATTTACGCAAGTTATGCATGTAGCTTCACTGAGTGACAAGTAAAAAAGAAAAATCAGTAAATCAGTAGAAAACGAAGTGTAACTATGCTTTATTATTGCAGTTCAGCACACCATCACACAATTTTAGCTATAAAATCGAGCTTTGTAACATACATATTTTTGTACCCTATTGACAATATTCGTTTACACCAAGAGTGTAAAATATAAGGAAGAGCTTCGGGTAAAAATGGCATATGGTTTGTTCTTGTATTGAGCCTCATCAGAATACAAAATACACAGTGGATTTAAGGCCCGTCATGTGCTGCCTCCGCCAATTTCGTGGATCCATACCAATGAACTTGTGTCCATTGGCTTACTGTGAAAGTGTGTGATAATATGATGGACTTTCCACTTTGTGATAGCAAAACTGACAATTTGAAATGCAATGGTTTTCTATTAATGTTCAGAGTTTTGACGTGGATATCTGCTCTTGCCCTTCCTGCAGTTCCCAGCGCATCCCTTGTGACAGTTGTTATCATCTGTACTACACTAGCGGTGCCTTCAGATACCATTGGATTATTATTTGCTGTAGATTGGTTTCAGTGAGTATTTGCACACATTTCTCTGCCAAACCCGTTATTTTCCTTACTTTGAGTGCTTTGGCTCTTTTATATTGAATATCAATCTTAAAGCTTTAATTCCTGTTGGATCCCGGAGTTGCAAGCGATTTATTATGTTTTCATAATAAATAAAACGAAATGTCTTTAGATTTACGGTGCAGTGCACATGAAGGCACAATGCCATCACAACATGTGCCAGGTTATAGTGAAATGAATGTATTGCGAAGACCTTAGTAATTGCGAAGTTAAATATAGTTCCCGGTATATTTAAATGTACCATCCATTTAACTGACTTTTGTAGAGATCGAATTAGAACGTCCAGTAACGTGCTGAGTTCCACGATGTGCGCTTACGTTACTAATCACTTGACAAGATCGGACCTCAGAAAAATGGATTTAAATGAGCTGAGTAATGAGGAGTCAAATGACATCAAAATGGCCATTAAAGATGATTGCTATGAAACGCACAATACTAGTTTGCTCTAGGTTGTTTTATTAGTCTATGTAAATAATTACGAGATTGACTTTGCTCTCTTTGTATGAGTAAGGTGTATGACTATAAAGGCACTTGTATCATATGTACCTCATGATTAAAAATCGTATTCATAAACTGCGAGATATTAATAAGTATCAGAAATGGATCCGGAATCTCCTGAAACTGCAAAGAAACAAGAAATAAAAGAAAATACGGTCGTTGGAATGGGCGCCGCCACCAAATTCTCTCTGGATCCGAGGGTACATACATTTGATTATTTTTACAACAAAGTACAGTTGAAAATTAAATGACCAAGCACAGGTTTTTACCCTAACAAAAAGTGCATTATTCATTTAATGGTGTGTAAAATTAAAATATCAATTATTTAGAATGCTGTTTATATATTTTATTTTAAGATGATATCCCTGAAAAATAAAAAAATTATAACTAAGATGAAATTGAACTTAATTATTTTATTATTCCAAATTAAAAGCCAAAATTTGCAGTTTTTTAAATAAAAAATGTGATGCTTTTTCACATAAGTTTTCCATATATTCCAGTGGGACAAAAAGAAATTTATACACATGAAATAAATTTATTTTACAACAGATCTACCTTGAAAACATTAGGAAAAAATATAAAATATTATATTTTGTGAAAATTTATTGTCAAAAAAATAGCCAGAAGTAGCTCATTTTTTTTCCAAAATGTCCATCTACCCTAAAATCAGTTAAAATAAAAAATATTAAGTTCTGCAAACTTAACATTTAACATTTTCTATATAAATTCCAATTTTCTTAGAAGCCTGTTGCAAGTACTACTTGCAAAAAATATAAAAACTGTAACATAGTGGTGCTATTCTTTGTTCCATGGCATTCAAATTGGCATAAATTGGAAAAAATTGCAGTATCAGTTACAAAACTGATGCACTTGTAGGGTGCATTAAGTAACTGAACATAATCACCAGAGGGAGCTGTTTTGTGCCAAAATAATCATTTTTCAAGAACATCAGGTATGAAGGATGTTCTGGGACTAATACCTTTCACTAAAATTGTACATGCATTACAATTACTTTAATCTTATTCACTGTTAGCTAGCATTATGTAATGTTATGTAACATATTTATTACATCACAGTTGCACAATACAAACATTATGTAACTGATTGAAACTGATAATTAACATTTTTTGTCCAAAAACTAGAACCTAAACGCAAATGCAAAACCTCTTGAACTTGAATTGTAACTAAAATTATAAAGAAGAACATTATTTATCATTATCCATTGAAAGCGATAAAAAAGGAAAAAATTCCAAAAAAATTATTTTGTCATGTTTTTGTACCTCAGAAAACCTGTGCATGGTCATTTACAAATTGAATAGTATGGGACATGTTACACCATGTAGTAAAGTAGGGTTGGATGCAGGATTTCCCATTGGGGGGATGCCCAGGCCCATTGGGGGGGTGCCACCCCTATTTTTGCCCAAAATTTAGTGGAAAGTGCATGAAAACAAAGAAAATTTGGGCCGTTGGGGGGGGCACGTGTTGGTGGCGCCCCCCCCCAGATCCGCCAATGTAAAGGGTCACATCTGCAAGATTCTTAGGAGTTTCAGAGCAATGTACATTTTAAATGTCCTGAGCACTGTACACCATGGGGATATACATATAATGGTAAATGGCATTGCCCTGATGGGCATGATGAATCCAACAATATATTTCCTGTGATAATAGAAGTTGTGTAAAAATGTTTAAAGGTAAAAAACAAATCACCAATTAGTGCACACACAAAAGCTGTGTGCAATGATTTCAAGGAATTCCTTTGTACGATGATGATGATGACATCCTCATTGCTGTCTCATTGCTGACGAAGTTTCCACGAGTTGATTGGAAATTTCCATGGTAACGAACCGCTACAAGGAACTTAGTGGAAAGAGACAAACGAATCCTTTACGCACAACTATATTTATTCTACAAATGCTAGCAGAGATACAGGCGTGTACTTCTCAGTTTCTGGCTTCAGACTGAGGATCCATGAGAGAACTCAGCTACTGAGTATGATGCTAATGAATATTCATGTAATTAACTTTAGCTGCTGCTGCACATGGAAGGTGCGTGCATGTTCCAATGAGGTTCTATATCCGTATGGAATTTTACTGATATTTCCTAAGTCCGAATATTATTAATATTACAACAATTGCCTGCAAGGATGTGTTCTTTTGAACTTCGCTATTTTGGTACTTTTTTACGTAAGCAGAAAATGATTATAATTTCAGGGGATGAATGGCGGGGTATTGATGTCCTTCTATGCCATATGTTTATGTATTTCAACATTAATTGAAGTTCAATGTAATTCATGTGGTGAATCCATCAATTGAGGCATCACCCTTTTCCCGCAAACGAGGAAGTTGTAACAACAAGGTCATCTGTTTTTAATTTCATTAGGTCCATTATGGTTCTAATTAGGTCACATAAAGGTCACAATATTTAGGCCACGAATATATGAAATACAAGAGGGTCAAGGTCATTTTAATCTTAATGTACTTTAGTAACTATTTATTTTTATTGTGTACTTTTTACTCCGTTTTTGTGTTTCTATTCCCATTTGTAAATCGGAGGCGAGTTCACGACAAAGCGGCATCCAGTGTAATATCACCTATTCAGTAGACCAGTAAAATTCAAACTCTTATTTCACGTTCAATAGAGGTTTTTCCAAATTAGTGCTAAATTTAATTAGCCTAATTAGGCTAAATAGGCAGACTAGCTACTATCCTTGGG
>JBCAUI010509817.1:0-12646 GCA_038406195.1 Haplosyllis anthogorgicola | reverse complement strand
TTACAGGCGCGAAGACACAGGACTACTCTGAAAAGGAATCGAAAACATAAGACCATGTCCGGCACCAAGGGCGACTCGCCCTTAAGCGACTCGCCTCTTGGCGATTCGCCTCGGTTCAATAAACTACCAAAATTAAGAATACGCGAAAGCTGCGGCGGGTACACAAACAATTGGTGGTCGACCGATCGGGGCGGGTCGCCCCTGGGCGATGCACCTAGCATGCATTCGATTAAGTCCAACTCACAGAAAGGTCTCCGCCTTGGTCCCATTAGGGTTGCAAACTGCCATTTTCCCTTCTTTCTCAGTTGTGTTCTCTTCGGGGTCTCGAGGCTGAATGAGCCCGAAATCCCCGCGCTTCTGCCTTTATAGGGTGAATGACGTCATCATTACGTCATTCAAGGGGGTTTCCCCGGAATTCCCAGAGTTCCCTGGGATTCCCCGCCTCGTTTCGGTTTCAAAAGCAAATGAGTCGCGTGCAGTGAGTTTTTCTCGTCATTTCAGCTTTGGACACCGTCGAGATCACACGGACTTTTGACAACCCTCTTCAGGTGAGTTGCCACCTACATCTATCGCCCAGGATCCAGTCGCCTAGAGTAAATCTTCATCAGAGAAGAAGATACCGCCAAGATGGTTTTATTTACTGTTCGTGGTTTTCCCGCTCGGCGGCTGCCTAGTCCCCGAAGGCTACTCGCCCTGTTGCGACTGCACTCCCCCAGGTTTTCTGGACTATCAGCCTATCTGAGACCGTCCAAACACCTGGGGCGGGTCGCCCTGGGGCGAGTCGCCTTTGGCGATTCGCAATAACCTTCATGTTTATTATTTGTAGCAGTAGAAGAGAACTTTCGCGATGGCGGCCAATTCAAACGCGAGTGCACCCCCTATGGGGAAACAAGAAGAAGAAGATGATGAGGCTAAGAAGGCGGCAGATATCATCCAGGAGTCTATGGAAAAGGATGATCGGGCGGCTCGAGGCGTGTCAGAAGTGGCCAACGAGAGCTTCATGGACCACCCCGACTTCGACCCGCAGTTGGAGGAGCAGCGCCTTGCAGAAGAGGCAGAGAGGAAAGCGCTGAGGGAGCAGTGGGACCAAGAGCGGCTCCGCTGCGATTCGGATCCCAGCGCTATGTGTGAGAGGAACAAGCCGGCCTGGGCCCACAAGAAGTGTCCATTTCGCCTTCAGCAAGCCAAACTCGAGGTGAGGTCGCCTTCAGTCGTGCAACGCCTCATCAACAAAGGAGCTTTCGGCAGGAAGATTGGCTCCCAACTAGACGGCTACAAGCCTGCAGCACCTTTCGACCAGATGGCACTGCTGATGGTGCGGCTGGAGCTGACGTTCGAGGGACAGCCCCGCGGACACGCTTATGCCTTCGGTCGAGTGCACATCTGCCAGGAGCAGCCTACCTTGCCCATCAACGCCGCCCTGAAAACACTTGATCAACTCTTCGAGGATCGGAACACACCTGACAAGGAAGTGGTGTATGGGGCCGCCCTAGTACATTGCGACAAGGACACCCGAGTGGGCGCCTGGCCCAGGTCTGTAACCAACGACCACGATCTGGGAGCCTTCGTGTATCCGGAGAATGAATACTCGACAGTGTATCGATTCACCGATCTGTTTATTCGAAGAATGTTCGTGACGGTGCAAGGGTACCCCATCCTCCCCATCGATTCGTATGTCGGGGGTGGTACTGCAGCTATGGGCAATCTGAAGATTTCCAGGCTGGCCAGCCGTGATGCCGCTTTCGCTGGGAAGAGCAACGATTCTGAGGCAGACCTTGGCCACGCTGGTGACGTATTTGTGACAATCGCCTTTCGTGAGCTACAAAGAGTTCTGGGAGAAGAGGAGGACCCGCACAGCAAGGATCCTTTCGTCACCTTCGCATTGGAAGGACTGATGCGCCAAGTGCCGTCATCGCCATACATCTATGGGATGACTGACGGATTCGCACATGATGGGCCCATGGCCATGGGCTTCCCACCGAGAGAAGGAGATCCTCTAGGTCCTAACGCGCCGCTAAGCCAAGTCGAGGTGCATGTGCTCAACACGGGACGGCGGTCGTTGTGGGATTTCATTGATACTTGCGACCGCATGAGGCTGAGGGACACCCAACTTCCACTGGACCAAGCGTGTGCCTTCGAGATGAGAATAAAGAACGGGATCGAGAGCTGGTTCGCAACTTTCAAGCCAACACCCGACATCGCAGGGACAGTCAAAAGTCTTCTGAAAGTGACCTGCAGGCTGCAGGTTAAATTAATTAATTCAGGCCCCTACAGAAATCACAAATAATTAAAATTTAACATTTAACCTCTTGATCTTTGACCCTACCAACACATAGCAATGAGCAAAGGAAACTCATTAATTATGCACAAAAGCACAAAGATGTGAATAAATTAAAATTAGTACAAAATAACCAATCTTAGCAACATTTGTCATTGGCTCTGATGCTGATTGAACAGATAACTTATTCAACCTTGGTCAACCTTTGTAATCCCAACAAAATAAAAAACTGTTAAAGAAACTTGCAGCTGTTGGTTTCTTCACGCACACACACATACATACACATACATACACATATATATATCTTATTATCTTATACACTGACATTATACAAAATCTTTAGGGTCATTGTAAAATTGGGTGGACAATATATACCAGTACCAGTAAATATAGACACAGTTAATTTAATATTGAATCAAAATATATCAAATACTGAAGAAATGAAGAAATGGCTCAAGGAAAATCAAGTGCACACAGACAATCCTAGAAATGGGGAAGAAGCTGCTTTATCTAGAGTAGGATATAAACTCTATGAAGAAATATTTAAAACATACACATATAAGCAGTGGTCAAAGTATCCTAATGAACTTAATGCTTCTGTTTTACTTAGAATACCAGTCATTGATACATTTGATGACAGATATTTTCCTAATGATCAATATCAAGCTCTTCCACTGAATGGATATACAAATTTTGTTAAAAATATGCTTACTCATGAAAATATTAAAGTTTTATTAAACACAGATTATTTTGTATTTAAGAAAAGACACAAGCTTTCTTCACAGAGAATTATTTATACTGGACCAATAGATAAATATTTTAGTGCTAGTGGATTGTCCAAGCTGCAATATCGTTCAATTATATTTCAACATGAAACACTGTACAATACTAGTTTTTATCAGCCTAACTCTGTTGTTAATTATCCAAAGGAACCAGAGAAGTTCACACGTATTGTAGAATACAAACATTTTCTTGCACAAAATTCACCACACACAACAATAGTTAAGGAATTTTCAACCGACAAAGGTGATCCTTATTATCCTATTCCAGATGAGAAAAACCAAAAGTTATATGAAAAATATAAATTGATGGCAAACAAAAGAGAAGATACAGACAAAGTCCACTTTGTAGGTCGCCTTGCAAATTACAAATACTTCAATATGGATGAAGCAATTTTCAATGCCATAGATATATTCAATTCAATTAATAACTTATCATCTCCATTTGCACCACAAACTGAAAACAAAAAAGAAAGTCAATTGTCTCTGACAATAATTATCAATCACTGTCAGGAAATGTTAGGATGGCTCATTAGTCTGACCAATTTATTCAAATATTATGAAACAAAAATTGTGTTGTATGAACGGTGCAATGTCAACATCAACTTAAGTTATTCTGGTGTTAATATGGATAATTTCCCCACAATTATTCAGTACAATTTATCAACAGTTGGACATTCATGGTTAGACTTTATACTAAGCAAGCAAAGCTTATTCAGTGACTTAAACATCTTTCTTAAAGGAAAACCACATGTGGATATTATGCAGCTAGAAAGGTTGGTGCAGAAATTGATCAATAAGGTTAAAAAGCCCAAATTAGTAAATAACTTGAAAAACAAAATAGATATGGAGAAACATTTTATGTCTTTTCGGATGAATTTTAATTGTACAAATTTAGAGCCCCAAAAAGAGTTTTCAAATACATTGGATGCAAAAACATATTGCTTTTGGTTCAACAAGATTGTAAGAAAAAGGTCTTGTAAGGCACCAATGTTTGAACCTGGAGAAATGATGACCACTGAAGCTGGACTGAGAAGAATATTAACACTGTTTAAGAATATATTACTTGATTTATATCAAGAAGTAACAACAGGAAAAAATCCTGCATTTGAATATATATTAGACACATTATGGACAACAATATTTACTCAGAGGGAATGCTAAAATATTGAAATTAATGGATACAGATGGATAACAGAAATAATGTGAAACTATAATCTTATATCTTTTTGTTGTATATCCTTTCTACTGAACACTCTCCAAGAGTTGGTCACAATAATAAAGAAAAAATGAACAAACTTGCAAAATTGCAGAATAAATGTATAAACCTGGTATATAATAAAGGAATAAATGATATCAATATCAATAAAGGCAAAATCATGGGTTTTCAAAATTTGATAGACTTGGAGCATTTAAAATTGGCACATGGTATAAATCATAAAATGCTGCCACAACCTATATGTGACAGTTTTACTGTCCTTAACAAAAAGTGCATGGGAACTAAATCCCACAAATATAACACTCGTTTTAAAAGACTACCAAATATTCTACCTCATAAAAGTAAGGAGTTCAACAACAGTTACCTATGCTCCTGTTTATCTAAATACCAGCACTTGCCAGTGAAAATCCAGAATATACCCAGTAAAGCTAGGTTTGTAAAGCAAGTGAAACTTTTTTTACTGAGTTAATATTGACACTTGGAGGCATCACATTATGCATGTTAGATACTAATAAAAATGTAGAAATGTCTGTATAGTTATGAGGCATCACTTGTGATGGGAAAGCAAACACCCTAAATAGTGATGAATACATTTGTGAGTCATCACCTTATGTGATGATTGAGCTGATTGTAAGAACAGTGTAGACATACAGCTGACCTACTTGCACCAGAATACAGAAACATTTACAAACATGGCTACTCAAGACTATTCAGACTATAATGCTTGGTGTAGTAACACAGCAAAATGTCTCAACTACAACTATAGCCAAACAGTACCCTACACCATGCAGATACGTAAAATTCCAGAGGGATGTAGGTTAACAGCGAAAATGATCCCCAAAATAAGGTACTTTTTTCATCATATTCCAACATATCTCGACAACTACAACACACCTGATCAAAGTATTAACTGCCTATTTAGTATATTCACACACTGGAACACAAATAAGCCTACTATAGAAGGACTGAGAAAACAGTTTGATGACTATAGCAAAATAAATATTGACAAATTTATAGATAAGATTCAAGGCTTACTACAAAAGAAATCAATAACTTATGCAGAGTGGCTATACCTGATAAATCTAAGAACTGTACGTTGTGATGAAATAGTGCTTTTAATGATAGCAATGATGCTTTGAATACATGTATTTGTTGAATATGAAGGTGGGTATTGGACCACTGTATCAGAGGAACACACTAAAGACTATGAACACATATGGCTAATATGTTCAGAACATTTGTTATATGTAGGAAAAAATATATACGTTCAACTAAAACCGAGAAGGAAGTTCTTGAAGCCTGGTGAACAAATCATGTTTAAACTGCTGCTCTCCTTAGAATTGGCCAGCAGTCACATTAAAAAGGAAAAACACCAACCTGCTCTGTCCACTGATGGAAAGCAAAAAGTGGAAACAGAAACACAAGATGTTAGTGTGCTTATACCGAAATCTAGTTAGCCAACTATGCCTAAACAAACTAAAACGGATGTAATACACAGGTATCATACACAAGCAAGTGTAACAGGCAAAAGATTAACGTACATAGATGAAAATACACTGGATGACGACAAGGACAAAGACCCAGAATATGGGAAGATAATTGGTACAATTGAGTTATTATCAGGAAACGAAGTGCCACATCCATACTATACATGCAGCAGGAGCACCAACCTAGAGGGCTTACCACTGTCAGACACACTGAAATGAACCAATCTTCGAGTGCTATCAACAAAGGTGCTAAGGGAGCTATTGCCTGCTAGCCCTGCAAAGTCTAAATCGAATAAACAAGCGGACCCCAACCCTATAAAAGTCTCATCACTGTCAACAAAAACAAAAATAACAAGATCTCACATGCAAAACAAAAGCAAGTACAAAGTCCCCTAAACAAGGTGAACTGAAAGTGAAGACTGTAGGACTACCAAAATGGAAGAGCTGAAAATACATCAAATGTTCTTTATGCAGTGCCAAGTGCAGTGATCGTCACACATTGAATGCTCATTACGTGCAATACCATCGCATTGCAAAAAAGTGCACAAATTGTAACAAAACATTCAGGACCCCCAGTAGCCTCATGAGACATAGTTATGAACATAGCAGTAAATCATATAAATGAACTGTGCAGCCTCCTTCCATTTTCCAAGTGAGCTGAAAAATCACAGAATCATCCACAAGCGAGGTAAATTAATGTGCTTCTATCCCATGTGCAAAAAGGTTTTCAAGTGACCATGTGAACTAAAAAACCATGTGGAAATACATAATAACATAGTGTTGATGTGCAAAAGCTGCAAATATGCTGCCAAAACTAGGCACAATCTACGAATACACCAAAAACTGCACAATGAAGCTCGCCTAATCTGCAAATACGGATGCGACTGTAAATTCAAACACCCAGAACAATGCGCCAGGCACTACCGTAGCTGCCCAAAAAGGAGATCAACCTCACCAGACTATTGAATCACTACTAAAGATGGGGTTAAAGGGGCATAATAATCCCCTAAATATTACCCAGATGTGCAGATGTGCTCTGGGATTGTGTAATCATGTGTGGGATTTACTTTATATTACCATTAAAAGGCATCACCCCAAATCACTAACTAATGCAACCTTGCATGTGTGATCAGTGCAAGAATAAATCGGGCATAATAATCCTGTAAATGTCTCACAAGTTCTAGAACCTCTATGGGCTCTGAAGACTCATGTTACAAGACTCTAGAACTTACCTTGAAATGAGATTGATAAGAACCAATAAACATAACAACTAATAATAAGACAGTGGAGACCAAAACCGCCTAAACTTGCAAGTCATCACAAATATTTATACTTATACTCGTTAATAAGTAGACTTGAATTTGAAAATCATGAGGCACTACAAACATTTTATAAATCTGACTTCTTGTATTATAAATATTACATTGTTCCTTTGATAATGTGAGTCATCACCATTCCGTTCAACCGATCAAGCAGTCATATGTTAACAAAGAGATTTAACTGTTAATACAGATATATTGTATTATGTAAAATCTGGTGTCTAAAATGCAAGGGTGTTAAGTTGATTTGATTGAATATTGTGAGGCATCACAAATATTTTATAAACCTGAATTCTTAGTATTATAAATACTACATTGTTTATGTGATACTACGAGTCATCACCAGCTTGTTTAACTGTTCAAGGTTATATGCTAACCAAGAGATTCAACTATCGATACAGATATATTGTATTATGTAAAATCCAGTGTTGCTAATGTAAAGAGGGTACTTAATTGTAAATGTAAATGACAAGATAAACAAAGCAAAACCTGTAACATAAGTTTATTAGTTATAACAGATAATATACTATAACTATATGTTATTGAGCACTATGAGTGTTAAATGAATCAAGGGCATTAATAAATAGTCGTAACACTGCATTATCCTTCACTGCCTAGTGATACTAAGACATTAATATTGCAGTAGTTGTATATATGTTTGTTTAGTTATCTTAATTTTTTCAGTTAGTTAGTATTTTTATCAAAATGATTATATCTAATATACTACATCACCCAAGAGAATATACAACATTTGGGCACAAGAGGGTGACTTGTCACAACAATCCTAGGATTTTCTATTGTGCCAGTATACATAGCTTAACTAAAGACACTGCATATGCTGTGACAGTTATACAAGTATTTTTCTACAATACGAATAATAAATAATAATAATTTTAGTGGTGATATCATAAAATATCCGGATATATTATTTTTGGTTACATCTATTTTTGTATCTATCAATTACTTGGAGCTTATAGAGGTAAACTTTGGTCCCCTTTCTGAGTTATACTTGAGAATTCCTGTCCTTCTGTTTTATATTTTTTCTCACTTTTTTTTTTTTTTCTCAAAAATATCCAATAATATTTTTTCCTTAAAAACAGGTTCATAAGGACCCGAATAAAAGATATGGCTAGTAAATAACAAATACGGTATTGCATAAGGGCCAAACCACTCAAAATATGCCAAAATTCACTTGAATTTCACAACCCTTACTGTCAAAGGAGTCAATTGTCTTGGATTCAATCTTGAACCAAGTTCTAAAATTAAAATTGTGTGTAAAATCCTATCTCAAATGCTTCTTTCCATTGCACGGAATAACAGGTTCCTCGAACTTATATTTCTGAGGATTTTTTGTGGGTGTTTCACCAGATTGAGAGCAATTAATTAACACGACTGACGACTACCATATTTTTACCTATTAACTCCACATTACTTGCTTTGAAATTTTGTAATAACAAAATTCCACTAAGTGTAGGTTTCAAAAACATTATCAAAGCAATTGTTAAGAGCTAAACTTTTGTATAATTAACACTAAAAAGTTTTTCTGCACAAGTTTTATCAGCACGTGAATCATACACGAAGGTTTCAGCTTATTCTCAGTAATATTGATGTCAACTCAATAAAAATCAATATCATCCGATAACTTTGATGCTTGCTTCACATGTTCCTGTACACACTCTTTATGGCTGCAATTTAGTCCTATTTACAACCGATTAATTATCTTACACAACCAAATATTCAGGTGAGACCTGGTATCAATATAAGCCTAGTATGCTTAGGTCACTTGGGTGACGTTTCATAATTGTATAAGGGATGGTTGTCCTCAAGTTGCGATTGTGAAATGTCACTTGCAGGAAAGGGACAAGTTGAACTTTTACCACAAGTGCTATCCCCGTTTGAACTACATTATTGTCTTTATTTTGCCTTATTACCCCAAATGACCCCCCTAATTTCATGCTTGAATGACCACAGAACACAATGTTAACATCAGTTTTACTTGGATGAATTCCTGTATCAACAAAGCAACTTTTTGTCTCGTCAAATGTTTGTGTGACTCTGCAAGTTGATGGGAATAGTAATTAGATTACAGCTGGAAATGCTAATGAGCTGTCTTCCTCTTCAAGCTGCAGAGCATGGAAACTTCCCAGTTTAAACTGGTCACAAATACGCTGATATTTACCTTATAAAGAAGTCCTTAGCATCACTCGACTGTGGCAATGTAAACAATCAAAAGATGTTGAGAGCTGAGACAAGATGCAGCAGCAGGAGGATGCTGGCGTTCTCAAACAGGAGGTCGATGAAGGGCCAAAAAGTGCACTGAGCATGCGTGACAGTATCCCAGCATGCCTGCAGAAAAGTTAACAACCAAATATGGCTGCTGCCACTGCACTTTTGTCATCACACGCTCGCTATTGATAAAAGTTTAACTTGAAGCAGATGGCTGTATTGTTAAAAGTTTTCAAGTGAAACATTTTTATAAATATTCATACTTCGCCGTCACCTGTTGTGGCCCACATCAATGATTTGTACTGATAACATTTAATCTTTAACAAATAATCCTTGTATGGGCAGGGAGAAAAGTTTGCCATTTGCCAACAGAATTGATATCAAACACTTGGTCTTTGTTCGGAAACTTCTTCTAATAAAGAATTAAAAACCTAGAAATAACTTTCTGAGTTGAGAAATATAAACATAAAAGTAACTTTGTTACTTCAAATGTATTCATTTTTATTTCAAATGTTATTATTATTTTTTACTTACAGTTATTGAGTTTATTATAATCAAGTTATGAAGTTTCAAAATATCTAATATTTCTTTAAATGTTTTTATCGGACATCTTTGGTTACTGACGAATATTCTGGATACAAAAATATATCATCTCGGCAAGATATATTTATTTTGGCCTATTCAATTGGGGAACAAAATAAATTCACGCTGAGTTGTTGTTTCGTGACTGAAACTCCATTGTTCACCACATGGAATGATTCACTCTGCAAAATCTTCATGGTCTCACTGAAAGAGAAAAGAAAAGGCTCCGTACCCTCCATTCTTCTTCTTTTTTCTATTTAGCGATAGCCAAGAGAAATTGGTATGTTTGCTACAGGTAATTCCCTAGCTTCAAACTCGATGTTTTGAACACAAAAGTTTTTTTTAAAAGTTGGGCAGAATTATATAATTCCAATGCAGTCTCAAAAAGTTGACAAAATCATGTCAATCCATCATGTCACTGACTTAACGCATGAAGAGATCTGTTCAAGGAGATCTGTGGGTGCAAAACAGTCATCTCACACCTTGCCATATGGGTGAGTGATTGTTTGGACTAATTGGAGGGGCTTGACACTTTCAATTGGTGTCAAAATTTTTAATTGCTCAGGTTGTTTGTGGCTCTTTTTGCTCAAGTTGAGCGCTTGAGTGTCTTGGGGCCTGAGATTGTGTGGAGATGTTGGCTTCATCTCTAGATTCGAAGTCCATTAATTCCTGTAAGGCTGAGACATGATCATGCTTTGGTTTGACTCCCAGGAGCTAATTAAACAGCTTTGGCACCATCATCTTTCCTACATTCCTGTTGAGCAGAGGATCTAATCTGCAAATGTGTATGGCATCTCTGGCTTCTCTGGATACCTGTGAGGCATCTTGGTCGATGATTTTGAAGTCTTCCAGCTTGGCCAAGGGGTGATCTTGCTCGGATGAGTGTCGGTAGATAGCAGACTTGGTGCTGCTGCTGGCATGCTCTTTCAGAGAGACTCCTGCAGGTTTCACCAATGTAATGAGACTTGCATCCTTCTTCTGGATAGGTCCAATGGTAGACAACATTCTGCTTCTTTGAGTCTGGAATCTTGTCTTTGGGATTCATCAGCAATGACTTGAGAGTATTTTGGCCTTTGAAGCACACCTGGACATTGGTGTCCTTGAACAAATGCTTGAATTCCTCACTGAGGCCTGGGTAGTATGGCACAGAGATGTAATGCTCCTTGCGGAGCGGGATGATCTCTTCCCCTGTGGTCGGATCTATTTGAGGTTCCCTGGGCTTGGGTTCCTTCGGCTTTAGGATCCAAACCAGGTAGTGATTCATCCATAGTACAGTGTGAAGGTGGTCCATCTCCTTGGCGAGGATCTCCGGCATACTGCATACATTCTTGGCTGTCTGTGAGGGCACGTACCACAGCTTTCTTGGTGGACAGTGGGTGGTTTGACCTCCAGTCAAGGTATCTGTCTGTGTGTGTGGGCTTCCTGTAGATCGAGCAATGTATGTCTCTGCCAATTGGAGTGGGTTTGGTATTGAGGAATGGGATCCCACCTGACTCATCTGGTGCTTCAATGGTGAATTTTATGAAGTCATTGATGTTGTTGAGGTAGTCAAGCATGATCTCTTGATTGCCTTTCTTCTGTATGTTGAATACATCATCTACATATCTCTTCCAGTGGTGGCATGGTAAAGGACACTCTAGTGTGAGGGCTAGGTCCTCAAAGTGCTCCATGTAGATATTGGTGACCACTGGTGAGACTGGGCTTCCCATGGCTGTTCCTTGTAGTTGTTTGTAGAACTTACCCTGGAACGTGAACACACAATTGTCTAGTACCACTCTGAGGAGGGAGCTGATCTCTTCCAGTGTGAGTCCCCATGATATTGACCAGTAGTTTCTACCATAATAGTGGTTGAGGGTGGTATCGTTGCATTGCTCCATGAGCTTCTTCTCCACCACTTTGTCCCATCGACTGGAATGCTGGTGAATAGGGCCTTGACATCAAAAGAGACAAGCTTGTCATCTGGTTCAAGAAGAATTTGGTTGAAGGTCTCGACCAGGTGTTTGCTGCCCTTGACGAAGGTGTGGGTTCTTCCGCAGTGGTGTTGGAGGATCTTCAGGAGACCATAGAAGCAAGCCGGGGGGGCTGGTTGTACCGGAGGGTAAGATCTTAGGGTAGATCTTCTCACACCAGTCTTTCAGCCTACCATCTGGATCCTTCTTCTTGATCTTCCTGAGGGTCAACTTGACCAAAGAGTGGACTGTTGGTCTTATCCAAGATCTCCTGTAAACCTTGGTGTCAGATAGTAAGGCCATGCATTTGTTAACATAGGTATCCTTATCCATCACCACCAATGCTACCCCTTTGTCTGCAATGAGGATTACTTGGGGGTCATCCTTGCAGAGACCATCCAGTCTTCTTGTCCTGGGTGATGTTGTGACATAGTTTGGGCCTGGAGTTGTATTTGTCTAGCAGACCTTTGGTTTTGGAATAGATCTCCATGCAGTCCCTTTTGTTGCTGTTCTCTCCAAGAGCATCACAGATTGTCTTAGTGGTGGACAAGTAGTCCACAACTGGAACTCTTTTGAAGGTTACTGCATACTTAGGGCCACGTTGGAGAAGAGATACACCAATTGAAAGTGTCAAGCCCCTCCAATTAGTCCAAACAATCACTCACCCATTTGGCAAGGTGTGAGATGACTGTTTTGCACCTACAGATCTCTTTGAACAGATCTCTTCACACGTTCAGTCAATGACAGGTGTCAGATCACTCATCAGAGTGAAAGGTGTGAAGTTCGGATTTCACAGCTCTTGTGAGC
>JBCAUI010509816.1:0-25508 GCA_038406195.1 Haplosyllis anthogorgicola | reverse complement strand
TACCGATATCTAACTTTTCATACTGGTTACCGAAAATTGCTCCTAAAAACCTAGTTCTACCGGTATTTCGAATATCTCTTCCAGCTCTACTTCTGACACATACGGAATGGTTTGGGTAATCTGCGGGATCCATAGACCAAGTGAGATTGGATACCTGGGCAGCTTATTAGAGTCGGACATACATTGCGCAGACCACCCTTCTATGTGTCTATCTCCTCCCTGCATCACACACGTGTGTGCAGATACACGCACAAACATAAACAACACACACATAACCGGTAATAAGTACCGTTCTCAAGTTACACACAGGGAGGAGGGCCAATGTACGGAAGGAAAGGAGTGAAGAAACATGTGGAAACTGAAATGATACCGATAACAGACGTGACGAAAACAAGATTCCGAAGCAAAACTGATTGAAAATGCTCCTGTATGTTCTTCAGTAGAATAGTTCAAGGTGCACTGTTAGAAGTTTTCTGTGTGGTAAACTGTTATAGATTAAAGGTTTTTTTTACAGAAAGCTTTCTCGTTCAACCTGTGTGCAAGCATGAAACAGAGTGGTGAGTGGTTCGTCACTTAACTCAGTTGAGGCCAGCCTTACAAGAGATGACCCAAGAAAGTAAACCAGTAGCACAGTTATCCTTAGTCTAAAACGGGAGTACCAGTAGCCTCACAAAATGGTTTCCTGCTGATCCATAAGAACGAATTGCTACATTTGGCATCAAAAGCTTGATGTAGCCATTTTACTCTTAAATGATCAATAGTAAGAATCCCTTGAGAAATCATTAGGCCAAAATGTACAAATATTTGTAAGGAGATTGGATTCCCTTGTGTACTTCATACACCTATGTACACCAAAACAGGAGATTGTGCTTAAAGCAGAAACATTTATACTATGTAACAAATGTTAATCTAATTCTGTTTTGTGATTAATCAATATTGTCTGACCTGGCTGTACAAGAAATGGCAAAATGATGGAAGGATTTTTTTTTTGAATTGCAAGAATGCTTTTCTTTTACCATAGATACTTCCTATAAAATCATTATAAAAGAAGACTTAGAATAAACTGTCAATTCGGATTGGAATTTTGTAGAACTTTTTCGCAGCTATTTTGGTAACTCCGTGTAAATACCTACAGTCAAGATAAAACTTCCAACATGCATGTAATTGTTGTATACCACCCAAAAACTAATCAAAGCAAACATGTTACAACGATTTTTCTAAAATATAAATCTGTTGCCCTGCATAGTAAGAGAAATGAGTATTGGCTGGGTTACCCAGGTATGTCCCTGCAGAGCCTGCAGGTAACACCAGCAGGACAAAGGGTAAGCACACCTGAGATTAGACAGGTAACACGACCAGGTAAATAACTCTCACCTTGACATTGGGAAGAACACAATAAATAAATAGATACAATCTATCCATAGCCTGGCAGGGTAGTGCACATGTACCTGTGTTATAAATACACCACTGTGGATACACTGTCTGGATATAGTTTGTTTACTTGCTTGTATTTTTGTATTTTGTTATGTTTTGTATTCAGCAGTGGTAGGCATATGAGCACATTATTGTTCGTATTTTTTCAGTGTTTTATTTTGTGAACAATAGAACTTCACACTGTGTACTTTACTAAAACGCTCTGGCATAGCGTTAATTTCTAGTGTTCCAGAAACGCTGAGAGATGAAAGACGATTTCATTTTATGATGATTACACGTTGTAGAAGTCTCAAATTGACCCCTGGACAAACTAAGATACGCATAACCTGGCCATGGCCCAGTGAGGATCCGATCCTCACTGGTTATGAGCATCTTAAATGAACCGGATCGTAATCCAGACCAGTACAACGTGAACACTTCATTTACTGAGTGAATTAAGGAGCTTTAACACCCTCTTTCCAACCTAAGTATTACAAGTTGCCTTTTTTCTCTTCGAGAGGTTTTTTTTTCGAAAATGTACTGAAAATGTTGAAAAATAGTTATTTCACCTGGTTTGAAATACTTATCTGTGACAACTGGTGCAAAACTACAGCAAAACAATTTTCAAGTCAACATCCGTGATTCTTTTCGTTATTTCAGGAGTATCAGGAGTAACAAATTATTGGCGTAAAATAACATAAAAAATAATTAAATATATTTCATTAGTTTTCATCACCTCAACTCACCTTCGTATCATCACCATCAAGTTATTTTAAAGCCAGAAAAATATTAAAGCGTGTTTTTTTTTTACCGTAAGTAATTTACTATATTGTACACGTGGCTGTTGTTTGATCAACCGAAGAAAGCAAATATGTGATTTTAAAGCATTTGTTTCCACATTTGTGTCTGAAGCATTTGTTGCCATATCTACACGGTCCAAATGCATTTCTTAATAGACTCTGCATCAAGGATCGATACAGGGGCACTTAGTTCTCAGCTGAAAGCGTGCGTGAAGAAAACGCAAACACATGGAGCATTTTTCTATTGGTTCAAAAGAGGAAATGCCTGTTCATAACCATTCATTTTGAAAACAAATGATGCTTTTGTTTGAGTGAAGAACTCAGCGTGGAATTATATTGTGCCAAATGAAATCCATTTCATGAACTGCTTGTCAGCTACAGAATATTTGTCAGAATCGCCAGATTCTACGTCAGTGGCAAACGTATCATCATGTTACATTTCCTGCCAAAATGGAATCAAATGATCTTACTTTCTGGTGCCTCTGATAACAAATTCTTAATTCTTAATAATCTTACCTTGATTTTACGAAACTCTAATTGTTGCTTCAAAATAAATAAATAGATATTGCTGCCATAAATGTATTAGCTCAGTTGTATATATATCCAATTTATTGTGTCTGACATGAAAGTGACTGGAATGCTATTGTCCTGACTGTAGCAAAAAAGTTACTAAGTGTTACAAATTATGTAACAATACATCATCATCAATCCATCCTTCAAATATTTCGAAATTGTGCTGTTCTTTTTTATTTCTGCGAAAAGTCAAATCGTCCAACAGCAACAAACAAATGGAAACTGACGCAATATGGCACAACCACTATTTGGTACTGAAATCCACGTGCAAAAAAAACCTCTCTATCTCTCTCTGTCCTAAAAAAACTTCGTGTTTTTGAGAACAATTGCGAAATAAACACAACAGAATTCAGCTCCCTATTTTGATCCATCCACAACCGAAAAAATCACTGTAATTGTTGGTGCCAATTTAGGTTGGTGTCACCCAGTCTTTACACTCCAGTTCACATTGTGCATTTAATGGTCCAAAAATCCACTAAAACTGATGTTGTCCATCAAATATCGAAAAAGTTAATTAAAGTGAACAAACACAGCTATATATAGTATATTAGTCATATATTTCTCCAGGGCTTAAGCAAAATAAAAAACACGTTGCAAAATGTTGCATGCCACAAATGGTCCTTTTTGAATGGAATGAAACATTTAAAATATTGGATTCTTTTCTTTGAAGTTCATTTAAGCTTCATTTACATGTTTGTTATTTCAACCGTTGTTCATCACACGAATTTCCATTTCCTTTCATTTCGTGTCTTGTAACATCAATTCAATCTGTTGTTTCTTTTCGATTGAAGGGCAATTCCCTCATTGCGCATTTAAATCAGAAGTCCATAAACTTCATACACAGTTTGCCGCGGCAGATGTTGAAAATATCTATTGTAAATGGCCTCATCTGTTACCAACCAGTTAGTCAGTGCATGACGAGTTTGTCTAATCCAATAATAGTGAGTTTAAATTGCACGTTTTTACCCCCAAAACACGAGAAAACTTTGGGTAGTTTTTAACAGCGATGTTAAGTCTAGAAGATACTTTACAGCGATCGCCAGATTCTACGTCAGCGGAAAACGTAACGCTGTCGCTACATTAAACTTCCGATTGATGTAGAATCTGGTAATTTCACAATTTTATATTGAATTTCAAATTTACAAGATGGCGTAAAAACAAGAAACTTAAACTCACAAATCCAAGCTTTACAACAACTAATACATTTCCTTAATTAACGCAGATAATCAGGGAACAAAAGAACCAGACCTTTAAGCAACATTTGGAACATATGGTCTGTATCAAATCTATGAGCATTACATTCGCTACGTAGCTAGTTCTCTATTGTTTCTCCAATAACTATTTATTTTCTGATCAATAAACTGTAATTAACTGACCATCATTTCCCAGTCAGAAATCAATGCTTTGTCTTACAAAGCAGATGTCATTTTGTTCCACAAAATCCATAACATCCTTCATTAAACATTTAATTGTGTCGGATACGTATTACGTAAAACTCCACTCAATAGTACAGTATTCTGATTCAAAGGGATATGATAAAATACTAAGGTATTCCCATACATCAATTAGAAGACACAAGTCAGTAAAGAACAAGCAATGTGATACGGCATCACAGATTTATAACTTAAAAGGCACATCTTTTTGAAACGTATACAATCAACAGTTCAACAGATAAGATGTATTTAAGGTGCTGATCTTGGTTTACATTTCTACCAACTTTGACATATTTTAAAAATTAAATTAAATTAAAGTTTGACGTTTAAATGCCGTTTTCCCAAAAACTTGTTCCCTACCTGACGAGATTTCCTGAATACATCTGACATAAAAACAATAATAACTGCATATTCACAAAACTAAACAAAACCGTCGGACTTGCTCCAGAGCCAGTTATCTGCAAACTGAACGTTTCCAGATTATCAAACGTTTCTCATCCAGAACGCAACCGTACCCGCTGCCTGTACCCTCAGCCAGGGTATACCCGCCACTTGAGTACCATGCATGGCACATACCCCACACACCTCTGGTTCAAAGAGCCCTACCGCTTTGTAGATGAGCACAGGTATTGTCTTTCATCCCATTATTGTTAGAGAGGTTGTGTCACACGTTTGTACGTTAAAAGACGTGCAAATTTAGAGATAGTAATAGTAACTTTGTACCAAGAAAAAACGTCAGATTTCATCCTATTTTTGTTAGAGAGGTTGTGTCACACGATTTTACATTACTTCTAAAAAACGTATGAATTTAAGTAATTATCAGATTTTAATTGTGATGTTGCACCAAGATAAGAGCTGATATTAACGTCACCTTGTGAGAGCAACTGTGAAACAACCTGAACTGCAGACGTAACGTTGTGGCGACGTATTCTGTGACGTCACATTTGCTGCTGGGGTGGAATCTGGTGACTTCATTTTACATATTTTCTTTGGTTTGTATTCTTGACCTTGCATTACAATTAAAATCTGCCCCACTTTAAAACGTAGACCTATCTGAACGTTACTACTGTGTAACCTAAGCTCTCTATTATCTCCGCACACGCTCCACTATCTGCCACTTCACCTTGTTTTATAACAGATCTGCAATTGACATTCTTACACTTATCATCCTCCCCACACTCGTTCTCTGTTGCAGGTTTTTCGGTTAAGTTTTTTTTTCCTGTTTTCATTTTTTTGTTTTTTGGTTTACCTTGTGCTGGGTTTGGGTGGGCACAGAGGCTGCTGGGTCTTTCTTTATTTTGAACAGATGTTACTTTATTAGGTTATGTTGGTTTAATACAAATTTGAAATTGGAGAACAGTCATAGAATAGGATATTTTAGTGTAAGAAAACAATAGATTTGCAATGGATTTCAATAGGTTTTCATCTAAAATCAGGAGGAGAGAATATTTAGTAAGTTTAGTTTAGTTTTCATTTTTGTCAAAGTTATTCTAAAATGGAAGTGACATGAAACATGCTCTGCTGAATTGTTATACAAAACAATAGGTACATCCAACACCAGCTTAATGCGCTTGTTTATACCACATGGTAAAAGCTGTGTTAATTCTGCACACCTGTTTGGTACTTATCTTGTGTACTAGTTAGTAACGTCAATTTACTCGTTGTACGTTAAGAGAAAACCGTCAAAGGACCGGATTCTACTGCAGCGGCAAACGTAGCACCACCGAGAAATATGACACTTGGCGAGTATGATAAACAACGAAAGTGACACCAGTTCTTTTACCTTTATAAAGCGAACATAGAACGACGGCTAAAAACGTATTTTCTTGACGTACTTAAAACTAAAACTATCCTACTCCTAACGTACATGTATTTGGACGGACATAAAAAACGTGTGACTCGACCTTGCTAATCCGCTGTTATTTCACCGGGTATAAACGATGTGAAGTTGTGACGGAAACTGCTGTCTTCAATATAAGATAAAAGCCATTGTACTCAGAGTGCTATTGTCTGCACGTGCATGTGCTAAACAATGCGTGTGCCAGCAATTCGTAGATCTGTTTTAGATCTTTAGCTTCTAAGCTTCTTGTATCGGGAAATGCACAATGCGTCGAATTCAGGTATTAATTTGCAGTTTACAACGTTTTAATGTTCCAGCCAGGAACTCACTTGAGAACTCACCCAATCTTGGTGCGAGTTATGGTAATGCTATCAGGATTTGCATGTAGGACTTCACCATCCTATCTTCCTATATCGGGCTGGTACCAATTTTACGCCTTAGCCTGGTGAGGTTGCCCGGGAATTGAAACCTGGTCGCCTGCGCAGCAGCATTTGGTGCTAACCACTGTAATACGGGCCTTCAAGCTTCAATTTAATCGAATAACTGTCCAGCTAAGAGAATTAGATTGGTTTCCATCATATTACATTGTCTTGTACTTAGTTCCTAACTTTGTACGCAACTGGCGTAAGTACTTAAATCAAGACTTTCTGACCTTTCGTTTATTTACGATAGAGAAGCCAAGACCACTTAAATTCTACATGCACTGAGAGGAGATATCAAGCGTTTTTTCACTTAACAAATATTTGTCATACTGAGTGATATCATAACAATTCTGGACCAGATTTTGGTGGAGCTATTTCGAGTGCTAATTCACTAGGTTCAGTTTAGTCCAGTTTTTGTACCCGATTGTACTACATGTAGAATTGCTCACAAACATGTCGGTTTGACATTTGGAATTAATCGCTTGATTTCTTTAGAAATAACACACAGAAATACCAAGTACTATTTATGGATATCCTAAAGAGATTAAATTTAATCTTTCTTTCTAGTTGAACATCTGCTTTAAGGCAATGGTTGATTAATATTATGGTTTATTTAAATATAAGATAAAGGCTACAGTTCAATTAGATTCTGAGGTTTTCACAAAAGTAAAAGAAATCTAAATTATGATTAAAATATGCTAACAATGCACACAAATTTTTATTAAGTTAAATAACTTTTGGACGTTTATGACTTGTATCTTATTTTCGGGGCAATAACGTTTAAAGCTAGTGGAACTATTAAATAGTATTGATGTATTAATCTTCATAAGATAAAATGTGGAATTTATTGCAATTTTATTACAGAGTTCAACACATTCGCACTCGTAGTTTAAGGATTTCTCTGACAAAGTTATAACACTGCACAGCAGTGTACATAATTAATCTACCTCAACCTTAATTACAGTGTAATAATAAAACCCATCAATTCTGCATGTTCTCCGGTATTTTAGTTATTTGGGTTATTATTAGTTACGTACAGGTAAAAGTCATCTACAGAGTAATCACAACAAAATACTCAGAAATTACGAAATGAGCCTACATGTTAAATTTGTAATTATGTGTAATGGATATGACATTCAGATGTTTTCACGTTCCGGTTAATTTGTTTAAATTGTTGAACGTTTGATATAATAGATATTATCCTGCAAAGTTGCAGGTTAAGAAATTTGTCTTTATTGTGCAAGGATATTATTGTACATCCAGAATGAATAGATTGGTTCCAGAATGAACTGGACACAAGCACGCCGTTGAATGGCAAAGGAATAATTTAAAATGATGCCATTCTGTGTATTTTGTTTCAATAGCTAGTTTGCTTTTGGCTAGGGACAAAAAATGGAAAAGATGTCAACTTTAGCCTTTCAGGTTAATATCAAAAAACTGGTTCACATTATTATTTTATATGTCTATCTTTCTGTGTAAATCTAATCAATAATTTAGATATGTGTCACAGTCACTGATGACATTAACCCTGTGATATCCTGCAGCAAGATTTATAAGTAGCTGCTAGACAAAAAAATTTCAATTTTATAAAAGACTATCAAATTGAAATTAATATGACAAATTATCCCACACAGATACATATGATGCATTTAATTTATTGTGTCGCGAAGCATACATATCATTAAATTATACGAATTTGTGGAAAACTTTACGCTGTGCAGGTGTTCGCATGAACGAATTCTATTGTCCAAAATGAATATAATTTCATCCTATGACTATTGTATCATACTATCAGCTCATGAAATCTCTCAATATTTTGGAGTGTTTAAGGACCAAAGAATTACATGCTGTGTTATCGGTGCACAGGGTGTAATTCTATTGCTCTCTAACTGATCGGCTTTTCATGCTCTGCTCTGAATCAAAAGAATAAAACAATCATTGCCATTTGGACGGTGGAGGGCGCCACTCTCTAATATCAATATATCTATGTAATTGCCCCTGTTTTCGTGCAATGAACTAAACTAAGTTGTTTATCTTACCTTGCATGAGTAATGTGTAGGTAGAATCCAGTAACCAATGAATATATCAGAAAAACAGACTACAAAAATCACAACTGTAAAATTAGTCGAAAAAGTTGTGCTGCCTTAATCAGTCTGGACGAAAATTGGTACTGGCACCAGAGTATTTAGCACCTTATAAGGTTAGTTAGGTAAATATTATGCAGTAAACTTCAGCTTTATGATGAAGAAGTGTTTCCAGTAGCTAATTCCATGTAACGTTTCACCTTTGAGTGCGAAAAGCAGCAATTCCGTTTCTTAATCGTTTTAAGCGTAAGAAAGCGTTGTGTATGTTGGTCTGCGGATAAAGGTGAAGTTATACGTGGTAAGTTGAGCTAAACTTCTTGTGTTCGGTGCAAATAGATGAAGATCTGAAGTTTTCTTCTAAAAAATTCTGGATGGACAAGAGCCTTGACGTCGAAAAATTTAAGCCACTTGCAACGTCAGTAAAGAGTTAAAGTAAATCCAAATTATACGTTTTATGTATAAAAATATAAAAATCCAGCAACTGTGCACAAAAGCAACTTGTATGCGTGTGCTTTTGGTACGGTATCCTTTTATATTCTGACTGTGATGATATTTAAGCTGTTCAAATTTAACCTGTTTTCAGGCTGCAGCTGCACGGTTAGAATTCAATAGCCGTTTTGTCTCGTTAATCAATAGATATGTAGTATTTTAGTATTCCCCGGCTTTTATACATACAAATATGTATGTATCTTGCATCTATTGCCTGTGTTTTAATTTATACCCGATCCTTCAATGGTAGCTGTGGAAATTTAATATTCCTGTTAAAGGTTTGTGAAAAATCGTGTTTTGCATGTAAAGCTCAAATTGAACTCAGTCTGCTGTTGGTATCACATGTTATATCATTGAGAATTACTCGTTTTCATAATTGAATCAGCTCTTACACAGCTTCAAGTGTTGTTCATTTAATGTTCGATGTTTTTCCTCCCCAATGAATGCTTATCGAGGACTATGTAAAAAAGACTTTGCACTTTTGTAATACAAATCGAAATCATTCATTTAGACTTGAAATGTTCACGCTTTTTTCACTTTGTTCTGACGTGTTTGGCACAATAGATCCGAAGCCTCCAATAGAGTTATTTTCGCTGGTGTTTTTTGCCGTTTGTTGCAGCTTCCTTGAATCAATACGTAATTATCACAGATGCACGTTGTCTAGACGACTTCGATGCACGCAGTTTTTAGAGAGGTCAAGTGACACGTTTTTCTCCGTCCTATGTGTGTACGTTTAAAATAGTGAGTCAAAATACACGTTTTCTCCGTCCCGAGGTGTACGTTTACAATTGTGTCGTTTTAGTTTTGAATTTAAAGCAATCCCCATGCAGATTCCAGTTCAGCAGCAAATGTAACGTTACGTTAACTGCTGACGCAGAATCTGGCTATTTCACCGTTTTTATGATACGTGTACAAGACGACACAAAACGTGTTGCTTGAAATCACTAATTGCACCTACGTTAAAACGTTTACACGCAATGCTCAAATATAGTCATTTATCATACGTTTTTCAGTGCTGTACCTTTTATCCTTGTAACATACCATATACTGAGTGTCCTTGTCCTCAACACAAAAGGGTGAATGAATAGAAGCTGTTAATTTGTGCTGCTTCGCTTAGTCAATTATGTGTATTATGTCCTACATGGAGAAATGTGCTAATTTAATAAAGAGGTAAATTAGCACTATCCGTTTACACACCTGTACATACACATACAGAGGGGCCCGGGTAAATAAGGCCACTCACTGTATGGGACAAATTGTAATGCTGATTTGTAATGTTTTGTTGTGGTCTCCATTAACAGTTAGTTCGAAAATATGAACAAGTTGTAAAATGCGTTGTGCATCTTGCTCCCTGAGACGTTGATGTTTTAGCACCACAGGTTCTACTTCTGTCGTAGTATCCGTCGAAATATAGTGTTATACAGTCTGTTCCTGTTTAGTTCAAATGCCCATGTATGTGTCTGTATTAGCGAGGTTAACCACCACGTTTTTACGTAATGCCATACGTCTGAAATGCTATGGCCAATTGTGAAATCAGCTGAACAGCAAGCATAACGTTGCTGAATTATTCAGTGACGTTACTTTTGCTGTCCAGGTAGAGTCTTGTGATTTTCTCTGACAAACTTTCTTCACCGAGCAGTATAAAATGCTACCTTCAAAAAATTCCCTTATTTGGACAAAACTATCATGGTGCTTAACCTCTTGACTAAAACACATACATGTCGCATTTAATGTAAACAGGTAAAAATTGATTCCGCGACAATTGCTGCACAGTTTTTGCTTCTTCATACACGTCTAAATATTACATAAAGTTGGCCTGTCTTTTTACGTGCTATCAATTACATTTCCCGCATGTCTCGAACAAAGTGGTTTTTATACCGATCCTGGCAAAGGTAAGCACAGGGTTTTAAATCAATGTCAGTACTTTCTTTCTATGATTTAGGCCCTCTTTTTAAAATCATTTGGATTACATTTCACTATCAGGATTTTTCAAAATGCGGCGATCAGGAAAAAAGGTTGAACTAAACAGTAGCGGATCCAAGGGCCTCCAGAGACAAACCCAACGAACCCTGTTTTACAAGCCAGAAAAAAAGATTTTTGCGAGTCACTGTCCGTGGACAAATTTATGGACCTGCCACAGCTAAAGTCAAACTTTTTGATCAACTTGCGGCAGAACTGATCAAGGTGATCAACTTGGCAATATTTTGCCGTCAGAAGCACGTTTCATCTACTAGAATCCAGATTTCAAAGTAATCCAAACGATTAAACAAAAAAGGCCTCATATTAAAAAGTATGTGGGCACGCTCGATTTTTACGTTTTCATACGTTTGTTTGTGCCAAGATTTCTTCGATTTTTATCGTCGCTCTTCCAAGTAGGAAACAGGCTAACGATTGATGCAGCAGAAATTAAACTATCGTATTCCCTCTAATTATTGTACCAAGTACCAATCTTTGAAAGGGTGCCAGGTAATAAAATGTCAAGTTTTACAGGCGACAATATGTAGTTTTGTTTCCCCGTCTCTCAATTTGGCTTCATTTTATGAAGAAGGAACCTGACAAAGTACCTGAGGCTAAAATTATGTTCAGTTCTATTTGGTAGCTTGTAAGAGAACCTTGTAGAAAAGCCTTATGCAGAAATGAAATATATTTACTTACCGAGTTTTTCTCATGACATAAGAATGCCATTAAAACAATTTTAAATTCGTTGTTTTCGCATTGAAACAAAGCACAATTAAAGTAATTTTCGTTACAAAAAGTAGGACTACAAGAAATAGAAGGGATTCCAAATTAGAGGGAATACGAAAACTTTTGAACACAATGACTTCTGTACCTGCTGCACCAACTCGCCCAGTTAACTACCTGGTACGTGTATGTGTATCCCAGCTAAGTCCTAGCGCTTTATAGATGTACCTGTTAATGTGGAAGATCAAAGCCTGATAGCCCAGGTGTAAATAAAAAAAGCTGTACACAATAAAATACAAGCAGTCACTCCGGGGTGACGTAATGTCTGTGCGACGTCTTTAATTTCCCACTCTGAGAATGGATTTTCTCTAGAGAAATATGTAGAGAAATATGGTCCTTTCTTTTGTGGTCTTCACACCTTGATGAGTTATGTCTCCTTTAAGGGCACTGTCTTGTTCAGGAGTGTCCGACAAGTATTTGATATATCAGCCTATTGTTCTCGTTAGACAGGTATTCGATTCCAGGTTATGACTAAGAAATTCTTCCTTATTTTTGCGTCACGACGACTTTATAGGCTTACGTCTGACCTCAAAGTGTTACGTCATGACGTTTATGTTTTACGTGTGTCCAGCTTCAATTGGAAGTTTTCCCATTAAAAGCAAATTTGTCTTTGAAAATAAAAACCTGTTATTCGTTTTGAAAATTCGTAGCTCAGTTCTCGCAGTACCAATTACCTGACATAAGGCACTATTATGTAACGCAGACAATCACATTAATTCTGCACTCCATGTCCAAATTAGGACATGATCCTAATACTAGTACTGGTTGTATTAAATGACAAGTCATCAAATTAGTGTTGTAATTAATTAATTACGTTTTAGTTAATTAGTTCCTCATAAGTGACAAAATCCCATGTGATTCAACTGGATTAATATTCTGAGTCCTGCACGTATCAATGTCATATGATGTTTTAATGCTATCACTTTTGCATCCTTCATATTGCCAAAAAGAAAAAATGGCATTTAATAGCAAATCACTATCTTAATTTTATGCTTCCATGTATTGATACAATTCCAGTTTTGGGTACAGTTTTCTATTTCTACCATCCACTTCCTGTTGTTTGAGTTCTCTTTGGAACAATGTCTATCCTGCAGGTAGAACAATAGTTCCTTCAACTACTCAGCCAGTCAGGTACTGTTTCCTGACATACCAACCTTTCCACATATACTCCAGATAAAGCCTTATCTGATGAACAGTAGATTTAATCTTATTGCTGAGTATTGTCTGAGATGAAAGTGTCCAACTGGTAGATCCCAGTTGTAGCTCAGTCAGGGAACAAATGTACCTCAGTCAGAGCATCATGCAGGAGGCTTGCGTGTGCTTGTTCACTTACAGGCCTTGCAGGAGGGAACACCTGAGCTCTTGTACTGGAGTCTATCCTGTGTGTACTGGATGAGTGTGCTGGTAAATGACAGTAACACATTCCCATTAACTCTTTCTTTTCTATTCAATGTCAGTTTTATGTATCTCATTACGCAACAGTTTTCAAAAAAAGAACTATGGTAAATTGTCCAAAAAGGACAATTTTGCAGGTTCCAAATTCACATTTTTTTATTTCCGAAGCTAAACTTGAAATAATATAGACGTTATAACGAAAATAGATTAATGTTTTGCTTTTTTCTCATAATCCATATCTTAACATTTATTTGACACTGTTGATCTGGATCAGACGCTGATAGAAATGAAAGAGTTAATCCGGTTTAAGATTGAAGAAATCCACCAGGTGAATGGATAAATGAATGGATCCTAGAAATCCCGTGCATCTGTTTTTGACAAGCAAACTAATTTGACAGGTTAATTTTCCCCGTGGTTTTCAAGGTAAATAACCGCAAGAAGATTGCTTGTGTCTATATCCATTACATCTTCAGTTTTGATTATTTTTCTCAAGTTGATTGGTGTTTTGTTTGAAAAAAAAAAGCTTTATTAGTCATTCACTTTTCAAACTACATAAAATCCAAAAAGATCATGTGGTCTGCATAAGCTCTCAGTTTTGTATTCCTTTGTTTTTCATCTTTTCAAATTAGACGTGTGCACTTGATATACAGATGTATTATGTTCACAAATCCTTAAAGCCTTTCTTTGCTCAATTACACTCAATTCTTCAACCTCACTGCAAGCTTTTATTTGCCTCTTTTGTCTTGGACATCAGCCATAATTGGAAATAATAGGATCACTTAACTCCACTCCTGCTCTTCCTAGATACTGACCTTGGCATCTGTTGTACACATTTACTACTATTGTCTAGTTCAGGTTACAAAACCTCACACAAACTGCAGCTTCTTCTTCATCTTCTTCACAAGATGCCTTTGAATTTTTAGAAACCTGGATTTCTCCAGTCATTGGTCATTTCTGGCAGTTTTAATCTTCTTTGGTAATGTATGTACCTGATGCATGACTAGTATCTGTTTGCTTCTTCTGGTCATATACCTCCTCATACATCAGAGCTTAAGCATTATGGAAATGCACAGAGAGGATAAACCCCTCTGATATGCACTACTTAACCAACTGCTTAGTATTGATGTTGGATTTCTAGAGTCCTCTTTAGAAGCTTTGCTATCCTTGTAATCACCTTTTCATGTGGGATCTGCATGTAACCTGGTCACTGCCTGCTTTGCTTCCAATCATTAAGCAGATTGGACCTTTAGTGGCTTGTGCTAATCAGACTTACCAACCAGTAAAACATGCAAGGATACAAAGGACTTTCAAAGTACAACAAGTAGCAGTTACCATTTGACAGATTAGACTAACATATACTTTTATTTTATGTTTACTTTAGATAACATTAACAAAAATTAATAAACCAATTGTAGCATACGAATCTGTCACAATACTCACCAGCTTCATACACTGTTACAGTTTTGAAAAGATACATTGAAAGTTGAAGCAGAATACGCAGAAATATATTCTGCTTTCATTCTTTTAACTGCCATTTCATATCACTACTATTCAATATAATTATATGATGTGGCTTCTTTCATTTCAATCAAGCACGTGTGATTTATGGCCATTTATTCAAAAACATTCTAAGGTAATACGAGTCATATTTGGTTTATGAGATTTAGAGTTATTGAATAACTATAAAGTTATGTAATTTAACCAGCTGCACCTGTTTTAAACTATGATTTCCAATTCTAAATCACTAAATTAAAAATATCTCATGTGGTATGCATAAATAATAAATGAATGAATTCAAAAGTAAAAGATTTATGAATAACTTATGTGAAATCCCATTTTTCACACTTGGCTTTAAATAATTTTCCCAGCATAGGTAAATCAATAGTCATACCTCAACTATGGAAATTAACATGGTAACCCTGCCACTATTGAACTACTCACAAGTCTATTGGAATTACAAATTTATTGCTGTAGTAAAATGTGAAATATCAATTCATAAAAACCTGACATTCCTTGACTCAAGCATAAGCAAGGTCACACTGTATGTGACTTCCATGTAAAATCCCAATCCCTCATCCTTGGGTTGACATCATGGTTTACAAATGATGTAACTGATATGGCTTTTTCTGACTGAAAAAAGGATTTTGGCACAAAAGCTGATTAAGCTTGATTCCTCATTATTGAACAAGGACACACCCTTGTAAACTACTTGGTAATACTAAAAGTAGTTACTAAAATCTCATTTGATTCCAGGAATTTGTGTCTTAAAAATTAATAGCAGATCAGAGAGGAGAGTACAGAATGACAATTGGGATTTTTATACAGCTTAAATAGCCTTATTGTACTGTCATCAATACAAAAGAATTTCAGAATGCAAAACTTCCTACAACAATACAATAGAAATCCAAACTGACCAAGTACACATGTACTTAGCACTCCTACGGAATACTGATGGAATCGCCATTATCGCTGTCTGGTGTCAGAGCCAAAAGTCACATGTAACTTGCGCAAGAGATCCATAAATAACTCAACAGTCAGATCGTGTTCAACACGGCAGCACTTGTGGTGATAGTGACTTGATGTCAATGCGGAGTCATTGAGCGACATTATTCTACTATGTCCAACACCAAGTCCAGGATGTTTGCATGAAAACGCCCAATTATTCATAGTACAAATACGTGTGAGGGGTTTGGTGTGGGTACTAGTTATAGGACACGTCAAGCAACCCAATGCAGGCTGCATATAGCTGGGTAGCTGTTAATCCCAAATGAATGGAACCTTCTGCTGTCCTAAGGCGCACAAAGATAGGATAAGAAATGTTAACCCAAGGTATAAAACCACAGAGGGCAAATTGAAGAGCCATACACTCACGCTCAAAACTTACGCTCATAAGCTATTACTAGATTTACTGGACACAGCATCAGAATACGCCACACGCATTATTGCTTTTCAACAAAAAGAGCAGCACAATGATTACATTTGCAATTTTTCATTTCTCATTTTCGTGACATCATTAAAGAGTATTTGTTAGAATTCAATTATTTTGCGGAAAAATATCAAGGTCGTATTATTATTATCTTCAGGAAATCGAGTCTGATATGCATTGTTGATTGTCTCGACAATCACGACGTAAAGTGGCCTGGATGCGATAAGCGACATGCAGACCTGGACGGCATGTCACGATGACATGTGGTACAAACGTCTCGGATTACGTGTAGCGTAGTCATGACTCAACAAGCCCTCCTTTCTTGACCGGACACCTGCAAAATAAACGTGTACAATGACAATAGATACGGTCCTGAACCTGCACGACTTAAAGCCAAAGCGTTTCGCTTACAAATCGGTTCTGTAATCTAAGAAACTTTGAACGTTGTGCCCTTACCCAAAACAGTTCCGTTGCCAGTGAGCTTGCATAATCACAATGGACATGGTTCTGCACGGCGCAAGTTTAAAATAAAGGTTTTTTTTTTTAAATAAGCTTATCGATACTGTAATCTAAGAAACTTCTAACGTTGTGAGCTTGGGTTACCCAAATAGTTCCATTGCCCTCTCGTTCTTTTGTCTACTGAATCACGTTGAAACTTGAAACCTGAAACCTGTGACTCTCTCAGATATAAACATAAGTTCTTTTTGAGCTGAATGCCCTCTATCGGGCATCTAGCCGACAGGTTATCTTGTTTGTGCTGTTAGACCTTTCCCAGATTAGGAACCTGCACGATTCCTTTAATTAATAATGATTTTGCATCTCAAACAAAGATGACCTCAGCCAATTATTGTACGTCGAGAAGGCCAAATCACAGACTCTTTAAAGAGTGACACACAATTGAAAATAATCACAAATGGCTTATAATGACTAGACCTCTTTCCCTAATTTGTAAAAGGTTTTCCAAACGCAATGTAAATGACCTGACCTCATTTCAGTTTTTGATCTGGACTTGTGTTTGCACAATCTACAACAATTAACCTATTTATTATTTGTAAATTCCTGGAAATCATAGGTATTCCATCTCTTTGTTGTTACTGGCGGCTTCGTTACATCAAAGCGCTTCAACCTGCCCAGGATAGGTGAAAATGCAGACAGACGGGAATTACAGGTGAATTTACAGCAACAAAAAATATAGAACTCCAGACAAGCCTAATTCGGAGTGTGTCTGCTGCTGCATGCATTGCGACATCCATCTCCCTTAAACAGAAATATAAAATGTAATTATACAGTAATTCAGTTTGTAGTGCGCCATTCAAATAGTCTCGGTTATTTTGAAAATGTCACATTGATTTCACACAAGTTAAGACATTGTCTTATTGGAAACAAAAATTTAATTGCGATGTTCCAATTGGACAAATGATTGCATTTTGTGTCACACAGAATATAAATATCGCACTGTAAGTTCACCAAGCGAGACATTTTGCACATTGCCCAAGTTATTAAACAAAACCCGCAGTGGATATTAATTTATCTAAGCTGCCTCGCAAATAGCGTCATATAAGAGATAATAATAATCATGAAATAACTGCGGTGGAATTGCTAATCTTTTTGTTCGCCAGCGTGCTATCTCCATCTAATTCCAGCCCAGACATTCTCTATTCAAAGACGTGTCTCTGTAAATGAACTCAATTGTGCAATAGTGAGAGGAGAATCTGTACAATGCATTGTCATGACAGCCAATGATTTGTCCGTGACAAAAGACTCTACAAGCCATAATAGATGTTGCACACTAAAAGCAGCAGTAGCTCTTTATCCCTTTCAAGGCACAAGTAGTACCATAAGAGGCGCTTTACATGCTAGTCTTGCGACCTTCAGGTGGTTAGCATGATATTGTTCCATCAATGTCTACTGGAAACAAAATCGTCTCAGTGATTTAAGCAGCATTACATGTTTCATCTATCAGGGTACAGACACAATTCTGGTATTACTCATTTCCCCATTCCTTTTCTGGAATTTTGCTTATATTGGGAATGTTTCATCACTCAATGACATTTATTGAGCTCAGATTACAAGGTACCTTTTGAATACAAATTTCTTTCATTTTTCATTTCCAGTACAGAGCAATATATCACTTTTTTAATCACGCATCTCTATTGAACCTTCATCTTCAATGTAGATATCTCTTGTGTGATCTTTTTATAATATCCTTTAATTAAGCATCTTTATGGAAGTTCTGTTGTACAGCATGGTTTACACAGGTGATGGAATTCCCAAGATCTGCATTTACATCGCATTATCATTCCTGACATCTCCCACTATGTGAGTTTCCATACAAAACATCTTCAAATAGACAGGCTATGCCAAAATCACATGTCACTTCATGTTTCATCCTTAATCAGCTTGAGGATTTTCCTTTAAAGCTTTGATATTCATCCCAAGTATTGATCACTAAAAATTCCTACATGTAAGATACTTTCTTGCTCAAGGCAATATCATTTTAACAACATCAGACTCAGACTAACACTCAGGTGCTGAAGTGCTAATTAACAGATCTATGTTGAAAAGCCAAAAAGCCATTAGAACCTTCATAATCCTCTTGTCACATCTTGTATTGTTCCCCTCCTGCCTGGTGACTCTGATTACCTGATCCAGGTGAGTGCAGCAGCAGAGACTCCTCACTTTACTGACACAGCTCCAGAAGCTGCTTGTCCTCTGTGTACATCAGCAAAATCCATAGTCTACCTGATTTTATATTTACAAAATTTAAGACCATGTTTCTTTCTTGTCCTTAAAAGGTAACATTGCTGCCAATGTCTTGTGTTATCTCATGTGGTATGCAACCTTCATTTTAAAGCCCCTTTGTGTGGGTGATATCCTTATTAAATGAGAAATATAAGCAGTTTCAAAACATCACACATCTGAGATGTGATTTTATTGCTATTCACAGCCACATGCTACTTTTTCATTTCCAGTCTCTGTGGTATTACCTGATTTGTTTCCTACCATATGATGCACATTATTAATAAGGATAAATTACTTTCTTTATTAACACATCCCTATTGTGTTCTCTAATTATCAGATCGTCATTTTCTGTAGCAGACATTACATCACGACTATTACGTATCGAAACCATTTGTTTTCTTTAAGCCATATTAAACAATTCACAAATTAGATGGTGGTGCAGATGACATAATGTATTGTAACACTGCTTTACCATCTGCAATATGCACAGACAGCAGTTACTTGTTTCACTTTCGTCTGAGGCTTTTGTACCAAGATTATTTTTAGATGTAGTTTTAGACACAATACTGTATTTTCAGCTGTTGTATTCCTGTACACAGGAAGCTCTTTGATAATTTCCTGCTAAGTAATTAACCATGTACACCTTCAAGTAGAAAGCAACTACCACCCAACCTATGATGGAGATATATTGGGAATGAAGATTGCATGCAATCTGTAGTAGAATCAAATGTCAAAGTTACATAGTACTTTTTACAATTAACAAAAAGCCATGGTAAAATAATATCATTAAATCTTTATCCTAATTATGTTTAGAGCAGACCAAAGGCTTTCTCCCTGCCAACAAAGGTATTCCTTTTAGCTTCAAACACATTCTGCCCTCTGATGCCTTTTTGCCAAGGTAACTGACTGAACATTTAGACACAATCAGGGTCTACCTTTTTACCCACTACCAAGTACAGATAGCAAAAGAGCACTTTCCATGAAATAGATGGTATTTACAAAACAAAAGACACATGCAACCAGTGTGAACATGTGTCATCAACTTAGGATTTAAAGTAGGATTACAAATTGGAAACTATGAATTCATACAAAATCATTTTGTCTCAAAATGCCATGAAATGCCATGAAACACCAGTCCTTGCAAAAAGATTTTCTCTTGATTTATTCAAAAGTCATGAAAAGTTCTTTCTAATGAGTAGACCCCTTTAAGGTTGCTGTCCTGCCTTCCTCTGTTCTCATCCATGTAAAGCTCAATGACGCAAATTCATATTCCACAGACAAGTTGTCTTTGAGAATTTTCAGCTCATTAGATATTCCGAGTATGGTAAGGCCAAGCTACACGTTTAACGCCAATTTGTCCGTGTCAGAGGTATCGTAAAATCACCAGATTCTACCTCAACAGCAAATGTACCCTACCGAGTAATTTGGTGGCATTATGTTTGCTGCTGAGATGGAATCTAGTGATTTCAAAAGACGTATCTCCCTGATTTAACATTGCAGTTTAAGCCGCACCATTTTCAACGTTCACGTACAGAAACGGAGAAAACGTGCAGCTTGACCTCTCTATTGACAAGTAAAATGCTTCATTCTCCTGCAGCTCATTAGGAAAAAATCTTCATTTGTTGTCGAGTTAATGCTACGGAAATTTCACCATTTTATTCCATGTACAGTGAGCTTCATTGCTCGACATTGCAGTTCTTTGCAATCTGAGGACCTTACCCTGAGAAGACGGATATAATAGCTTCTGTGTAACCAATAGAAACGGATTGCGACAGGGACTTTTCAATGCTATGCTGCAACCAGAATGTATGTTCTCACAATTTTCCAATGAGAACCCATAAGCACATGAAAAATACCCAATTTATAATATTGTCATGTACTTTGCTAAGAAAACTAAGATGTAATGATTACTCATCATGAATAGCAATGTAGGTATACAGAGTTCAAAGCGGTTGTGATCTATTGAAATTGACACGTCTTTAAACATCGCTCAACGTGCCATTACGAAATGCAGACAACGTGTTCATCGTTATGTAAATTGTCTGGAAATTAGTGGATGCGAAAACTAACAAGGTACATGCATTAGATCTGCATCTAGGTACTGGCGGAGGGACAGAAATTCACAGACATGTTTTTAAATAATTAATGGAATGTAAACACATTTTGTAACATGGGCCACATTGATTAGGACAACAATAATCTCTTTCGCACTTGTTCTGGTAAACAGAATGAAACACACACAAGATTTTTCCAAATTCAATATGACAGGCAGGAACATGCGTGTGTTTCTTTTAGGACTTTTTTCATGAAACAGTTGTTCTAAAGTTCTTACATAAATGATAAATGTTCATTGCATTGCAAAGGTAACATATGATGACATTATCCAGACAGTTGGCAAATGAGTAATAAGTGACCTTCACCAAAGAAAGGTCACCATAACCCACAGGAAGCACCTATGGCATTCTGGGATTGCACAGTAAGATGCTATGGCATTCTGGGATCTCAGGAGGATTATCTGATATCAGCACAACAGGGGTTTAAGGGAGGGAAGATTCAAGATTTATGGAAGCAGATCATCTGGAGAGTAAAATATTCCTGAACATCTTTTAGCAGATGTTGATACTAAATGGTTGTAATGTCTGGACAACAGTCATCAATTGTTGGGAATGTTGGTACAAGAAAGAAATATCCGTTTTACTTTTCCCGGTGAAATATGGACAATCCTATTGTCCATAAATCAAGCGTTAATTGTAGCATTTAGGTAAAGTAGATGCAAGAAGAAGCAAAACCTCTCAAAAGACGTTGAGACTATGACTAAGATCAAGCAAAATTTGAGGAATTGATTCAAACAATACGTTGTAACAGTTACTCACTGTTTTAGTAAATCTTTCTGCATCACTGACATTGACCAGACTGTGTTTGTATTCTTATCACACTTGAGAATGTTTCTGTAAGTTTTGAATCATGAAATGTCAAACAGATAGATATTCCAGAGCCAGAACCCTAAAGAAAGGATGCTGCTAAACAGACTACCTCTTTACAGATGTTACATCAGAAGTTGTTAGCTAACTGCCTAAGCTGCTTCAATAAGAATTACTTCCACTTAACTAAGCATAGGACTGGACTAATTCACATCCTTAGGGGTTAGTTCAGGTGGGGAAAGATTTGCTTCAAGATGATGCAAATGAAAGATAAATTGACTATTGACCCCGTTTCCCCTCTTAGGAAAGAAAGCTTGATTCAAATGTTGTACCAAGGTAAGTGCTTCAAACTGTTGAATCATCATCAAGTTAAAGGAAAATGTAAATTACAAAGTTTCTTTCACTTTCATTTCAACATACCAAAGATCCCAAAGAAATTCTGGTCTTTACTTCACTCCCAATGCTTTGCCGAATGATTCTGTTAGCAGAAGTATCTTGAGTTATCTAAGCTTGCTCACAACTTTTTTTGCCAGATGAACTATGGCAAAAACAAGTTTGTTAGGCACGTCTTAGTCCCATCTGGAATCTTGGCAGATGTTTTCTTCTACATAACCTGATTGGTAAAGATACTATAATGCACTGGCAATTTCATATATTCACCTTTGTTTCAGCTAAATCAATTTCAAAAGGCAAACTGTTCAGAGCAATTATTAGTGGACTTTGTTATCTGAAATAAATCCGAAGTTTTGCAACTGGTTGAAATCCCACAGGAACTGCACAGGAAGTTTGAACAGATTATGAGTCAATGTGCTTGGTTGGTAACTAACTAACTGCAGGAACATAAAACATTCTCGTTTTTCTCAATGAAACTGATACCAACTCAGCCAATTTACTCCATGTTTTCAAGCTTTGAAAATACCATTTGGTTTCTGGTGAGTTTGGTTTTTGTTGAAGTAAAAACAGTGAATCAGGTTTACCTCACTTCTTGGTCACAGGAAAAAACAAATATTACTGATTCACCTGCATTTGCCATTTAAAATGAGCACACTTTTTGAAGGTTTTTGCATTCAATATTTTAGTGGTGTGTCAGGCCGTTGAATGTCATCACCAAAGAGATGACAGTGTCTTTAAAAGAATTTGGTCTAGAAGCTGAAAATTAAATAGCAAATCGAAGGCTATCAATCAGTTAATGTCATGAGAATAAATCACAGCTCCTACACAATGAAAGTCTAAATCGAAACATGAAACTGCTTACAGCACATAACGTACCATAAATTAGCGAGTTTTCTATGAATAATCTCATGCATGTACAGTAAAATCCACATTGGACGAACAAGTCATCGGGCTAATCACCAATCTCGAATTTTATTAGAATTTGGTACTTCATTGGGCATACGCACTGTTGTTCTTTGTTTACCTCACCCAATGCAGATTCACTGTACGCGTATTTAGAAGTTTCACGCCATATTTCTCTCATTCAGTGAAACATGACGTCAACGAGTAACGTTGCAAGGGAGGTGGATTCCATCTCGCGTAGGTTCTTCAACCGTTCTTGATTTAACATCACAGTTAAAATTTACACTGTTTCAAGAGTTCCAGAGTTATCCGTGTTCAAGTTAAGCGGGGCGCACTGTATGTATTTTGACGTAAAGTGATGAGGAATCTAAATAAGACTCATTCATACCAAGAAGTAATTTGCTTTGCCCATCAGCGCACAGTTAGGGAAACAAACAAGTACGTCTGTGGGACAACAAATAACTGCCGAGTTACGTAACAGGCTGGAGGGCCCGGGGCAGATTGATTAAGAATCTGACTGAAACACAGCTTTAGCAAACAACAGCTTCTTTCTCAATAGCTCAGGGTTAAAACCATTACTTATCAGATAGAAAAACACCCCATTTTCTTCAATTTAGATCTTTCTGACATAACATTTTTCCAAATAATCTGGAAATCTGTAAAACATTGAGAATTCAACGCTTTCCTTTTGGCACAAATGTAAACATGGTGCAGTCTTTTATTGTTATTGTTTCAATTTTTTAATCATCTTTACCGGAAGGTTTCATGGCCTGTTTTCTGAAATACCTTTAGTATTATTCAGTGTTCACTCATAATGCAAGTTTTTACGAATTTTACCAGGAAATTTAAAAAAGTCTGAATGTTCTCCACCTTCGATTGAAAGATGGAGATGGATTCACCTTATCTTTGACACAGATATTAGGATCTTGTCGGTAAAGATTTCTTCACCTTAATATCTATCAGTTGCATTGTTTTGTCTCCCATTTTTGCGGAGAGAGAGAGAGAGAGAGAGAGAGAGAGAGAGAGAGAGAGAGAGTTATCAATCACTGCGTAACTCTAAACACGGATGTGGAGTTACAGCCCAATGGAGTCAGGATCCGGAGGAGAAACATCTGGCGTCTAAAATTTACGACTAAAATTTTTGTGAATGCGTTTTACAGATGAACAGTTTAGATAAAGCATTTTTCAGAAACAACAACAACAGCAAGCAAAAAGAAGGCAGTCTCAATTTTTGGCGTCAGCTCTTTGATTAGGAGTTTAACATCTTTTAAGATTGAAGACATACACACGCACGCACACACTGAAAAGCATCAGTAACTTCAGTAAAACAAGCTTTACCAGATCTATTTCAATTATGCTTAATACTGTAGAAAATGTTCGATACACTTTATTATCATTTAAATAAAAATTCTATAAAATAGCATTATATAACTCACCAGAATTACACACAGACACATTCAAGTCATCTTGATTCTTACCTGAAATGATAAAAAAAAAACTAACATGAATATATGTAGTCATAAATTTAGCACGCATGCATGAACACACACACGCTCAGAGAGACTGATAATCACACATGTTGATCATTGATGCAGTACACTCAGTAGTTATGACACAGTAATTGATTTTTGGTATTTTACACTTGATGAGGAGAAGGATCCACATAAAAGTGAACATCAATATTCCTCCATTAGGGAATCCTTCCCGTAGATACATATCAGTGAGTTTAAGTTACACATTGTACGTCATGCGTACGCCTGAGAAAAATTGTGAAATCACCAAATTCTACAACAGCATCAAAACATAACGAAACAGTAGACTTAGAGACGTTAATTTAGATGCTGATGCAGAATCTGGTGATTTCATCTGAGGTATTTTCTTGGTTCGACATCAAACGTACAATCTGTATATATACCACACTTCAAACGTATACTTATTCAGAACTTAAAACGTGCGATTGAAACTCGCTATTTATTGAACATTGTACCTTGATGGTACTCTTTTTATGTAATAACGAATAAGGTTTATGAATAATTAAGCTGGATGGTTTAATTTAGTGAGAGCTATGTGTTTGATGCGCGTGCTCCAACAGTGCGGAAAATGAGCTGCATTCGCACGTGTGTTGTTCTATCTCAAGCCTCTGATTCTACTTGATGTTAAGTTTTCAGGGGCCACTGGTACCCTTGTTTTTGATATTTGAGTTACTGACCATGGGTTTTAAAGCCAGGGTACATCTGCTACGTGGGTGCTTACTTACGCAATGCAATATGATCATTGACATGTCGAGGTTTGCTCTTCTCGCAGTGGGGTTAGGGCTTCGCATTGAGAGAAACAAATGTTTTACACTTTCAACCATTTATTGCATAAATAAAAACTGAGTAGTTCAGCAGAACTGAACCGTCTGGAAACAGATAATACATAAAAGCATTGGT
>JBCAUI010509805.1:0-12647 GCA_038406195.1 Haplosyllis anthogorgicola | reverse complement strand
AGTGCAGGCCGTGCACATTCAGTAAAGTAGATACCAACCGCTACATGTACACCAATTACCAGCGCCGACAAATAGCATCGAAGTACCGCCGTATTTACAGTGCACAGCACCCATCGATACCGTGTCTGACACTAGAACAAAATAAATCAACTTGACATTCTTGATGGAAATTAAGGCACAGCGTGGAAATTCTATTGTTCTAAACCTGATACGATTTTCATCTCATGTATACCCACATGCATAACATACCCCGCATATCCGTCTGTCTGATCATGCGAACCCCTTACTTCCCCCACAAGATGTAGGCGTCAAATGCACAATGGCATTTTTTAACATTGTGTCACTGGAATTTCCGGTTAGCATTATGAATATGAATAAAACAATTGTTTCATTATGGATATGACATCCTACACCCTTTGCCCCACAACTAACCCCTGCTCCCTGCTCCCTTGACCCCTACCCCAAGTCCTTGGCCTCAATATTTCCAAACAAAATATTCTTGGAAAGGAGTTCATGTGGCACATTGCTTTATCTATCTGACTGAATGAATTCACCAGAAAATCAGGTTTGTGAAGGAAGCAATAAAATTGAGAAGCTATTGTCCTTAAAATGTCAGTAACATTACCTTGTTATTAATTAGAATAATAATTTTAATTCAATTCTATTCATTTTAAATGTTGCGTTGTTGTCTTGCCTACATAAAATGCAGGAAATGCAGAGGCAGGAACTTATTATTATATTCTAGAAAATGGAAAATACTGTTAAATTTTTCTGCAACTTCATAATTACTAGATGACATGTTCATGCTATTTCTTTGTACTTTGATTTAAAGTTTTCAGGCCTTGTTATTTTGAAAGTAAAATTTCAAAAATCTGTCAGTTACATTACAGCTATATATTATCTAATACAGACGAATTCTTTGTTTTCAATTCTATTCATACGCTTCTCTTTTGTTTTGAATTATAAAACTGAACTAAAATTGTAAGATTAAATGTTGTTGCAATACCTTTATTTTCCAAACAGCGTTGAAATTGTACATTAGATAAAAGAGTTCTACGTTTCCTATAGTGTATTTCATTGCATTTTACAAGAAATGTCGAATTTCTCTGTTCTTTTTGTTGCATATTTTCTGGTTTCATGATAGGGCCAGTGTCAAAGGCAACCGCATCTCCACCAGGTAATAACAGATCATATTGTTGCACAGACGCTAACAAACATGTCCAAGTGGTAAATATTTCATCATGATGATATGGCATAAGGTCACTGTTTAAGACATAGAGAGAACTAGTTTCACGGTTTCTTTTCGAGCCACTGGTACTCCTATCTTTCACCTTGGGAATATTTAGTATTTTTGATTAGCAACCTTTGATGATTTTATGCTTTCCAAATCCCAACCGAATCCATGGTTGCTTCAATTCAGTATTAAACGGCGTACCAGCGCTTTAATGCACAGCAAGCGTTAAGATGAGCGTTATGTTGTTTATTGTGTAACGCTGTCTGGTAGCGTTACACAATAAACAACATAACGTTACTCTTAACGTTTGTCTTAACGCACCAATTTATTGGAATTGGAACCGTTAAAGTTCAGCAGTGTTGTTTATTAAGTTTATGAAAACGAGCTTTATCTCAACAATAAAACTTGTGAGAAACGTAATCTTATTTTAAAAATCAGTAATTGACTAAAGGTTACGACTTTTTCCGTGTTTGCGTGGTTCATGACTTCAATTCGATCCAAATGTATAACTTGGTAATTATGTTATTCAATATACTTCGCGTAACCTTCATAAAGTTTTGAGCTGCGGGGGTTGAATGGAAATGAAAATCCGTATCATTGCTATATGAGGGAAGAACTACCACGCTCCATCAAAACATTTCTTATCGTGACAAAAATTGTCGGACCTCACCAAATGGGTATAAACTTACATCACTTGAAACTGTCTTCAGTTTTTCTTGCCTTTTTTGTAATCAGATCATGAAATTCCTATTAAAATTTAAGCGCCCCTAAACAATTAAATTTCATGTGCTAATGCTGAGCTAATGGAGATGGGGCGCTCAACTTTTAATAGAAATTTCATGATCTGATTAAACTATCAGGACTTATCCCTGGACTTATTATCCAGAAAACACAACAAAAAATTGCCCCCTTCAGAATAAAACTCATCACAGTCTAAGTAAATATGACTGACCTTGCTTGTGACCTTGACCTTGGCGTTGTAGCACGTGGTTTGAGTTGACTCGGAAGTTCATGAGAAGCAAATGAAGTAGGAAAAGTTTCCACATTATCATAAAACGAGAAGAAAAGTTTATACGCGCTGTCGCTGATTTTCTGACTCCTGGCTTACTCTGCGCGTCACATCATAGTCCAAAGGTTGTTTGTTATTTTAAAAGTATTCCTGTGTCTGATTCGAAATCTAGAAATCTTCCTTATTCTGAAAATATAAAAAAGAAAACAAGGTCAGAAAATTGAAGATAAATGAATTTATTAACTAGTTATGCATTATGAACAAGCTTTTTGCTGCTTTTGTGAAAGACCCAATACAAGAGGGTGAAACTCTTATCTTTTTTGGAACAATAGAAATTCAAAAGCACAGCATGGAATCTTTTTGTTCATTCTTTTGTTTTTTGCGTTTCTAAAATGATAGGAATTTCAGAACCTGAGACTACAATGCATTCAGAGGATGGAATGGCTGGTTAAGGCTCTTCATTTTGAGAACAACAGCCGTTTTTATCTGAGTCAAAGACACAGCGCGGAATTCCATTAACGCAAAAATGAAATCCATTTCAGGAGCTGCGTTTGATAGACACACAGCCTAATCGTTGTCAACATTGGAAAAAAAATATGATTCTCAAATTACTTGCAAATTAAACGAAATAAAGGTAATTTGATATAATTTTATACATATGATTCAAAATGACGAGACGGACATTCAGTATATAAGGTCGCTAATTTGATTTTTAATGTAAAATTTATGTCAATGAAATGTGATAACGTTATTTATAACGATCATCTTACCAAATTAACTTTAAATAGCCATTTCAGTTTTATTTTATTATGTGTTTGATAAATGTAGAAGGCAGTATACTTTTTGTAAGTATAGGGTAGGAAGATTGAGGGGAAAAAGACCCGCATGGTGCCTGTTCCCAAATACTTGAAACAGTATGTAAGAAGTGTGGCCGGCTGCCTGCTAACACCCACATACAATTTATGTTTATGCGAATGACTCTGGGAATTATAGCCCACCAAATGACCTTAGCCACGCAAGCGACCATATTCTGGAGATAAAAAATCCCTCAACACAGTCAGCCTAAGTCCAAAACAGGGGTTACCAGTGGTTCCCAAAACGGACCTCGTTCCATAAATTTAAAACATCATATGGAGGCATCTTCGAAAAAGTAAATACAGAAGATGTCATGTGGTGAAAGAAATAAGTTTCATTTCCACGGAAAGTCCTGGTCTTTCATTGGCTATTCTACCACTCTTAACTCACATTAGTTACTTCAGACCAACACCTAAGGTCTAGAATAACTCACCCACCTTCCCTACATTAAACTAAGTATTCTTATTGGATAAAAGTGATCATGTGACCAGTAGAAGAGGGAAAGTTTGAAAAGGTAAGTTTGAAAAGGTAAGTTAAAAAATGTACAAGCATTGACATTGGCTAAGTTTTTTCACTCCATAATGCTTTTTCTACCCTTAAAATTTGTCTTTTTATGATTTAGTAGGATCTAAGTCATAATTGTGGTAGAATTAATTTAAAGAACTGCATTTGTGGTAAGTGAGCATAGACCACTTGTTGGTAGTTGAAAATTAGACCCTCAGTAAATCTCAGGTCCAACTTTCAACTCCCAACTCATGGACTATGCTAACTTACCACTTAATTAATACAATTCTTTAAATTTACAACAACCATTGGGGTCTGATCTACACTTAGTTCCAGGCCGAAATGGTTACGTAACATTTCAGTTTCTGGTGTTTGCCTTGATGCGTTCATTTAATAACATAAAATCAAGCAATAACACATATTATTTTAAAATTACTTGAATGGATCAAGAATATCATTCAACACATTTCGGTCATGAAATAAAAATCCTTATTTCATTGGTAGGAGATGGATCCGGGATTGATACCCCAAGGAGACTGTCGGAATCCACCATCCGGGGTGAATAACGTACCCACTGAGGGTCTTCATGAGACAACCGTTTTCTTAATCCCTCAGGATACTAGTAATAATGATGTCCAAGCAAAATCAAGTTCATTGACGTCATGTTTATTGGTCTGAAATCTAAAGCTTTTTTCTGTAATTAACAGAATTTTTTCGAAATGTTAACATATTATTTTTTGCTAATGTCAGTATGACACTAGTTCTGATTTGATCAATTACAGTTGTAAGCTTCTATTTAATTAACTGAAAATAAAATAGCATTTTTACCATTTTAACATTGTATCAATGGGACGTCTGGTTGGGATTATACATTTACATAAGCCTCTTGCCTCGTAAGGGAATTGACATCCTACACCCTGAGGCCGAATAATACGACCACAAATCATGACAATACTGAACATGCTCAGTACACGGAATTCGTATCAGAAGTTTAACAATAGCACATCAAAAGCACAGCGTGAAATTCTTTCCTTCTCTCCTTTATTCTCTTCTTTTTCAAAATGATACGGTTTCTGTGTACTGATACACTCCAAAACAATAATTTCTAAAACAGCTCAATATTTGTTAAAATGTACTGGTGCCCTCAGTGTAAAAATTTTTCTCATTGCAATTCAAATGGTATGTTAGGAAATGCGTAATTTTTGCTAAATTACAAGTGAAGCTTGTGATAATGTGTTGGACTTCCCATAGTAGGCTTATGGACAAATGTTCATCGGTAAAAAAATTGATGGGGGCAGCACCTGACGGGCCTTAAATTCAATGTACATTTTGTATTCTGATGAACTCTGGCTAAGGGTCCTGGGGCCTGGGTGGGTCTGTTCCTGTGCCCTTATCCACAAGTATGCTATCAGTGGAAACAATTTAAAACATTCATTGTTTCTCAGGGATCAAACTAAATAAATGCTAAATAAACACAAAATTTCCATTTTTAAATCATAATTAAAACAGAAATTAATTGTAGGTGAATGGACGAGGGCTGGTACAAAAACAATTTAAATTGATTTTTAGAATTACACGCCCAAGTGCCATTCACAGACTTAATTCACGTTGCGACATTTTAAAAAATAATCACTTTTGTATGGAGTGATTCTTTAAAATAATGTCGTGTTAACTGTGAGCTCATCCTATTCAATTTATGCAGAGCGATAGGCCTTTAATAGTAATTTCATGATCTGCAGACACTGGCGGATCCAGGAATTCTGGTATGGAATTCACCCTTGGATCCGCCAATGGCAGGGGAGCAAAGTAGGTAAAAAAGAAATCATTTTGGCATGAAATTTCTGTCAATGAAAAACCTTTGTCTCTGTGCTGACGGATCTCAACATTGAGTTGGGTTTTTTTATTATTTATTTATTTTTTGGACAGATATTTCTTCCCTCGTAATTTCTTCCTTACTTAAAGTAAATTGCGCCATTTAATTGCCGTAAAGTGTCAGAGTAATTTTAGGACATTGAAGATTTTCTAATTTTATCATGATTATTTTAAAATCAAGCATGTTACCCCCATTTAAAATATATTTAATTGACTTCATATTAAGTCACGAATTCAAGAAAAAGAATGAATGAATTCTAATGACTTTTGACTTAAAGGAGCAAAGGACTTTCAAAATGGACTTTACTTTTTAAGGTGGATTGCTGTACGGGGTGTGTTTTAGGAACACTTTTGAAATATGGGCAATTTCCTGACAAAACTTTTACAAAGTACTCCTCGTACCACACCTTCGTTACATGCAAAATTTGAATAAAATTGGTGAAAGTTGATTTTCAGTGTATTTCAATGGGTTTTTGCCAAAAGTTGGTGATAATGGACGCATTTGGAGAATTTTTGTGCATATTTGCTCCCACTTCAAATTTAATATTTCCACCAATTTGAAAACTATTCTAATCTTTTTGAAACTGTACACAATATTAGGGCACTGTTCATTCTTTATGTACCTAAAGTTTTAGATTGATTGATGCATTTTAGGGAAAGTTATCTGCAAAAAAACGCCCCGCAGTACACGGAAATCGTATCAGAAGTTAAATAACAGCGCAAAAGCACATCGTGAAGTTCTTTCGTTCTCTCTTTTGCTATCTTCGTTTCCAAAATGATACGATCTTTGTGTACTGTACAAAACTTTCTGGATGGACAATAAAAAAGAGGAAAAGACTGACCTGTTAGTGAAGCTGATCCGATCTGATTGACTCTATCACCTCGTAATAAGTGTCGTCTTACAATGCACCGTGGTAAGGTACGTAAGTGTGTAGGGTTCACAACCGATTCTCGATCAATCGATTCATGATTAATCGGATAGTCGTTTTTAGAAAGATAAAATAGCAAATGGTGTAACGTATTAATAACGTGTGATTATACAATAGGGTTTGGATGAAGTAACGATTATTCGGAAGATCAGGGAAGGGGTCAAAAAACATTACTACTAATCAAATGAAAGTGTTCAGGTAAAATTAACCATTTATCGTAAGATGGAGTTCGGAAAGAATAACGATTAATCGGATGATGTTATTTGGAAGAAATATTAATTAAGGGGAAGATGGTGTTTATAAGAAACAAGAACTAATCTTTCTCATTTAGTGTGCTTTCCTTTAGAGTTTAGGATTCAAATCAGAGTCTAAGTAATCGACCATTCACCTGTAACGGTTCCATTCAAATGATGAGACAGTGCAAATCATGAAATTTATATCAATTTTTTTTGGAACAATAGCATGTCAAAAGCACAGCGTGACATTTCTTGGTTTTCTTTTTTCTTCTATACGTTTCAAAAATAGTAATAATTTCAGCATTGGACAGGGTGAGGCAGAGAACATGCGTAGGGTCGCAAGAGAAGAGATTCAAAAGTGAAAAACAGAACTTCTTTTGGCTGCGTTGCTAACTGACAATTGCAATTTGTTATCAATAAGGTGCTCGGTTAACTGGTTGATAAAGAATACTCTATTCATATGATGAAGCAGTAATGTTTAAAGAAGGTGATTGTTCAACAGCAAGTCTCTTGTCAGGGTGAGGAGTCAAAACCTGCACGCACATCAATAAACCTGATAAGGGTGAGGATTCAAAACTGCACACTGCATCAGTAAATCTGATCAGAGTGTGGAGGCTAAAACTAAGTAACAAACAAGTAGCCCTTACCATGGTGTGCAGTCAAAGCATGTGGGCAAATCAGTAAAATATAAAATTTCAATCAGTTTCGGAACAATAGCTCATCAAAAGCACAGAGTAAGATTTTTTATACGAATTTTGCTTGATATATCTTGTCAAGGGGTGGAGGTAAAAACAAGTAAATCTAAAGCTGTACGCATTTAAGTATGTTCTCATGTGTATGGGTGACAGCAGCAAGAATTTGTTATTTGTACAAAATCTACACAACACTTTAAAAATTGTAAAAAATTAAAAAATGATCGATATCAACTATTTCTTTGATTTTGTAGATACAAGAGACACTAACACTCAGGAAAAATGGTCAGAAAATAGTTGATACAGACAATTTTTCAAAGAAGTGTTACATAGATTTGGATCTCATGCAATCCTGTGATATATCTCAAGATCAGATTGTCTAAAATTGAACAAGTAAAATTGCAGTATTTAACTATGGGGCAACGTTGAGTTAATATGTCAACCAACCCATGTTACTCAGGATATCAAACCTCTGAAGTTGTCATTTGTGTGCAGCTCATTGATATTTTACATCTTAAATTAAAACAGCTTTGCTTTTATTTTTTGTATCAAATAATACAAATAATAATTGCTCAACTTTTTTGCTATCACCCATACAAATGAAAGGATACTTAAGTGCGTACAGTTTTCGATTTACTTGTGTGCGTACAGTTTTAATCTCCACACCTTGACAAGATTTACAAACCCCTTAGCTTACACCCACAGAGTAGTGTGTTCCACAGTTCGAAACACATGATAGGCTTGTACATAAGAGACCAGCAGCCAATTATAAGTTATCTGGTTACAGCCTCTGAGTAACATGATATAACTTATTGCAACAATTATGTCAAGTAATTAAGCATGTGTGCAAGATGAATCTTGGACGGATTGTCCGCTACAAAATATGTGTCTCGAAACAAAAACTGGTAAATCAGTGCCTCTTTGTCAACTACTTTGATATAAAGATTATGTAACATGAATTGGTAGCATAATTATTTGCCCAGTTTTGTTTTGTTTTGTTTTGTTTTTTGGATAAACTCCATCCACTGCTGGGTGGTCGCCTGCCACACAGGAGGTGAGACGTCAATAGCTGGGTGAGCATGAAGAAAATCACAGCCTATGCTTTACAAGGACACAACGATTCAGTAGATGATAAAGATACACAGAATATTGTGATATATTTCAATTCAGTAAGAAAAAATTATTTATACAATAGCTAATCATATTGGAACGTTTGAAAAAAAACTACATTTAAAAAGGTTGCATGCAGTTCATGAAATGGTTATGTTTAAATTAAAGTTGCAAAAATAAGTAAAAATTTGTTCAGCTATTAGCAAAAACATGTTCTGTTATCCTTCGAAACAGATTATTCTGTCTCTTAGTCATTCACTTTTGCGCATAAATTACAAAAGGTTGAAAATTTGTTTCTATTGTCAAGACAAGACACGAGTGTCAACAACAGAGTGTCAACAGCGTGTCAACACTTATCACACCAGAGTGTCAACAGTTAACATGCACCAGCATCCCTGTAGCATGCAATATGTAATCCTGCTGTTTCCACCGTGCAAATGCTGCAATGAACATGCATGAAGAAGATTCTTTTGAGTAGGGAGATTCTAGATTTGATTGTTTAAGAAGAATAATGATGCAGTTACAATTTCTGGAAAGAAGGGAATCCTCGGGATATACCCTTCTTGGAACATTCTATAATGTTTTGCAACAGTGTTGGTTCACATCAAATAATGCGCAAGAATAATATGCTTGATAATATAACAAATGTCAGGGTAGACCATCACAGGGTACACCATCACAGGGTACACCATCACAGGGTACACCATCACAGGGTACACCATCACAGGGTACACCATCACAGGGTATACCATCACAGGGTACACCATCACAGGGTACACCATCACAGGGTACACCATCACAGGGTACACCATCACTTGCACGCTTCCTTCCAGGGTTTGGATGACTACATAATGAATTAGTCGACTAGTCGGGTGAACATTTAACACGACTAGTCCTCTGGTCATACAATAGATTCTAACCTCGGTAAACACATAAATGTGATATCAAAATAAGTACAAAGGTAAACATGTTATGGTTTGTTTGGAATTTCAATATGATACTACCCGCAAAGAATTTTTAATTAATATCACTTGTAGATCAAGTTTTTTGTCCCATACCAAATATTTATTGTCACTGAATTGAGACTAACATTCAATTTCATTCAATTAATGTAATAATCTTTTGACATTTCTGACTAGTCGACTACTAGGCAATATTACCCGATTATCGAATAGCACGACTAGTCGTCCAAGCCCTACTTCCTTACTTGCATGTTATGGTGCCCAGGGTAATTTCTAAATTGCAGCGAATGCGTATATGGTTGTTAGCAGCCAGTGAGCCAACCATTTTACGTAATTTATTAAAGTATTGATAAGCAAACATGTAACTTTCGGAAATAAAGTTTCACCTAAAACTAACCATACCACAGCTCCTCTCAAAAAATAACGTTTCAAAATCATGCAGCTTCACACTATTTCATTAAATTAGCATTAGTGTGGGAATAATATAGCACATCAAAAGCACGGCGTGGAATTAATTTTGATTTTTCATTTCTTCTGTATGTTTCCACAGATCATGAAACTACTATCAGAAGTCTTGTTTTCCGCAACAATTGACTTGAATGACCTCATCTTGAAATTTAATTTTTAGTAATTGTCAGTAATAAAGCTTCCCCCGTAAATAATGGTACATCCCAAGTAATAAAGCTTCCCCAGTCAATAATGATACATCCCCAGTAATAAGCCTTCTCCAGTAAATAATGATACTTCCTTAGTAATAAACCTTCCCCAGTAAATAATGGTACATGCCCAGTAATATACCTTGCCCCGTAAATAATGATACATTCCCAGTAATAAAGCTTCCACAGTAAATAATGATACATCCCCAGTAATAAACCTTCCCCAGTAAATAAAGATAGATCCCCAGTAAAAAGCTTACCTGGTAAATAATGATACATCTTTCCGCCATTTTAATCTGTTGATCTCTAGTTAAGCCTTCCCTCAGGGGAAAATAATGGTTTAGACGAAGAAGAAACATTCAGCACTTATTGCCTCAAAATACTGTTATAAGCTAAATGTTTAAATGGACATGGGAAAATAATCAGCCGATGATTTTACAGCCATGTCAGAGTAATATCGAAAAAATGGTTGTTAGGGTGTAACATCACGATAGAATTCGCATTCAGTAGTGGAATGGGTGTAAAGCTTCAGGAGCTCGGACCCCCAATCTCTGTTAAACCATGTTTGGCCGCCATTTTTGGCCCTCTGAGCTGTTAAAACATGTTTGTTCGCCATTTTGGGCCCCCTTGAACAAATTTCTAGATACGCTATTTCGCATTAGAGGATCTAGATGCGGGGGGGGGGGAGCAAATGGTTGAAATACTTGCGGCTCAAGATGGTGGTAATTAAATTAAACATAGTTTTACAGGGGTCGGGGTCGGGGGCTACAACCCCATAAATTCCTCCCTCTGTTGTTTTATACGTTTAAATCGCATCTGAAAAAGCTTCCATATTTGGCTCATTCAGCTTAAGAATTAGGAATAATTGTGGAAGATAGATAGTATCAGAGATAGTGTCGCATGCAATGAGGCTCACAGCATTCACTCTCAATATAGGTACAACTGCTGAAGAGTACACATTTCACACTGGCGGTTCCAGGGTTTCTCGTAGGTTTGGGGGGAGGGGGCGCCAACCTTCGGGTGCCCAAATTTTTACCCATTTTTTGCATAAAAAATGCCATAAACTGCAGGAAAATGAAGAAATTTTGCGCTGTACGGAGGGGGCGAGCCTCTGGCGCCCCCTTGGATCTGCCAATGTTTCACGTGTGACATGTAGTTCAATTAGTTGTGTTTAAAGGATTGTTTTGTCTTATTCCTGAGGCTTCCATTTAACCGGATTTGCCTTCAGGAACTCATGTGATGGTGAACAGATCTGTTTATTAATTATGAACAATTTTTTTTTATTGAAATCTATGTATATTTTCAAAATTTTCAGAATTAATAAACAGAGATGAATTATGATTCATTCTGCGTATTTGTAAATAACGAAGGGATTCGAAATTCTTTTGTTTAAAAATCTAGGCTACATAGGCAAACAATTTTGTATAAAAACAATTTTGGAAAACCTTAAACACACATTGCTTTAATGTTTTTAACAAGAAATGTCATTTCTTTTATTAGTAATGTGACACACACTAAACGTATTTACATAGATTTTTTCTGTATAATTATGTGCAATTATTCATGGCCAGACAATTTATTTGAATTAGGCCCCAGGCAAGCATAACACTTGTATATAAATGTATGTAATTATTTTAAAATTATCATTTTAAAAATACGACACATAATTTTAACATTTAAATGCAACTTTGCAAAATACTTCATGACCAATGAAATTACAAACTTGTCTTGATGAAGAAGGAAAATGTTTGCTGAATTTCCATTTGTGAATTGCTGCAAATATGGGATGAATAATTAAATTGAAATATGTTACAATATGTTAGATGATAAGCTGAAGTTAAATTATAAATGTGAATAACATTACTACAGAAGGAAACACAGTTTTGAGTTCTATTGTGGCAAAATGGACAAATATTTAGGACTTGATGTCCTCGCTTGAATATATATTGCCAAAGGTTAACAACTGTAATGACTCCCTAAAAGAGACTTGGATGTTTCATGGAAGCACCTTTAGGATGGACAAAATATTACAGTGATAAGAATGTTACCCAGGGTCCCATTAGGATGTACAGGATATTACATGTTACAGCCGTGATGTCGGTACTATTTTTACCCTTCATGATGGAAGTGAAGAGAAGAGCAATCCAACAACAACTGTTGCTATTAGAAACAGGTTGGTACCAGTAAAATATGCATCAAATCTGAATCATCCAGATATCTTACACACTGAGGATCATTGAATTACTGAATTACTCGCGGTAGGGTACGAAGTGTAATTCTTTTATTAATTGCTCGTCAGGTGCTGAAACAATTCTGGGGAGGCAGAAAATTTCTATGCTTTACCATTGCAATTCAGAACACTATCACACAATTTAGCTACGAAATTGCTCTTTGTAACATACACTTCGTACCCTAGCAGGGTGTCTGATGTCAATCTCGTAATGACGCAACAGCCTTAAGCAAATTCATAATGCCACTAGAAGTCCTATTGACACAATGTTAAACTTTTGAACCAATTTGTATTAAAGTAAAGTAATTATTTCTGAAAATAAGGATGAGAATACATGCAAAATTATTTATTTTATGTA
>JBCAUI010509794.1:0-12647 GCA_038406195.1 Haplosyllis anthogorgicola | reverse complement strand
TTCCTGGTTTATAAATAATATCAAAGTTATAACCTTGCAAGCATATAGCCCATCTAGCTAACCTTCCTGACACATCACGGTTTGTTGGGAGAGATTTTAGAGCCTGGTGATCTGTGTAGACAGTAAATTTTCTACCAGCAAGGTATATATGATAAAACTTTATGCCTTCAACCAGTGCAAGACCTTCCTTATGAGTTATAGGGTAATTCAATTCAGCAGGCCTTAATGATCTGCCTCCATAATGAATGACAACTTCACGACCTTCATTATTCTTCTGGCCTAGTATATAACCAATGGAATAATCTGAGCTATCACAATATAAAATGAATTCCTTTCCAAAGTCTGGGTAACTCAAAATAGGAGCAGAAATCAATGCTTCTTTTAATTTCTGGAATGCTACTTTACACTTTTCATTAAATTCAAATTTAGTGTTCTCACCTAAAAGTTTGTACAATGGAGAAGCAATATGAGAAAAACCTTTTACAAATCTTTTATAGTATGTAGCAAGCCCTAGGAAACTTCTAACATCTGTGCAATTTTTAGGGGTAGGAAATGAAGCAACACAATCTGTTTTAGAGGAATCAACTGAAACACCTTCTTTTGAAAAGTTGTGACCAAGATAAGTTACTTTCTTGGCAATAAAATGACATTTGGAGGGCTTAAGTTTTAGACCAGCTGCTTTAAGTCTAGAGAAAACATCTTGAAGATGTTGTTGATGCTCCTCAAGGCTACTTGAAAAGATCAAAATATCATCCACATATACCAAAGCATGGACCCAATTTATGCCTCTGAGAATTTCAGTCATTACCATTGAAAATACACTTGGAGCATTCACAACACCAAATGGCATTCTTTTATAGCAATATGTGCCTTGTTCAGTAGAAAAACATGTTTTCTCTTTACTTGATTCTGAAACTGGTATCTGCCAGAAACCTGAAGCTAGATCTAGAATGGTGAAGTACACAGCTTTAGATGCAGCAATTGTGTCAACAACATCATCAAATCTAGGCAATGGGAAGTTCATAATTTTTGTTACCTTGTTGATGCCTCTAAAATCTGTTGCAAAGCGGTATTCACCTGACTTCTTGGGTACCAAAACTACAGGAGATGCCCATGGGGACATACAGGGTTCTATTATGTCATTCTCTAACATTTCATCTACCTGCCTGTTAATTTCTTTCTTCATTTTAGGAGAAGTCCTATAAAATCTCTTTTTAACTGGAGCAGCATCACCAGTGTCAATCTCAAACTCATACATGTTACAAAGGCCAAGTTCCTTAATTGATTTTGCAAATACATCTCTATTTGCACCAATGAAAGCCAAAAAGTCATTTTTTTGTTCTTCAGTTAAGTCTGAGTTATCAAGATTGACACCAAGATCCTTTGCTATTGCAACTAGTTCTGTTTTTGATTTACCTTTTCCCTTAGAAAGTTTTAGAGAAGCAACATTTGGAGATACTGTAGTAGAAGGACTAATAGAACAAAGTTCACTCATTCCATTTGTAGCAGTTGTTATTGCTACTGTTGAATTAGCTTCCAAAGTAATGGTGCTTAATGTAGGATTGAGTATTTGACAGACTGTAAACCCATGACTAACTGGAGCCAAAATTCTTGCACCCATTAAATTTTTGCTGACCAAAGATTTGACTGGTTCTATTAAATTAATGGAACTGTAATTTGTAGGCTTATATTTGCCTCTTACTGGAATGAGTGAAACTGTTCTTGGAGGAATATTAACCTTAGAGACTGTTCTTAAAAGACACTGTTTATCAACAACTTCATTGAAAGCAATTTCAGTTAAACCATCCTGAATTTTTAAGACATTATTTGCCCAATCAAGAGAAGCCTGATGTGCTCTGAAAAAGTCCAACCCAATGATAATAGACATACTTGAACTCATGTGGGGAAGTACATAGAAAGTGTGTATTAATTCAATATTTCCAAGGACAATAGGAATAGTTACTTTTCCTTCAATGTCTAATAAGGTACCTGAGACCCCCTGAGCTACATTAATTTCACTTGGAACCAATGCATACTTTTCTCTAAATCCATTGAAAATCTTTCGTGAAATACAAGATATACTAGCGCCACTATCACAAAGTATGGTGTATGGTTTATCATCAATATTTACATCAACTGTGTTATGGGCCAATGGTACTGTAATAGTAGTGGCAACTGCCACATAATCTTTAGACAAAGACATAGTAAAGTAGAAAGGTGCAGAAGGATATCCGTGAATTTACCAAAGACTAATGTCCAGGAACGCACGGGTTCCTCTTCACCAAGAACCACTAAGTACTTGCCGTGAGTCAGAGCTGAACCATCAAGATGACTGGCTTTCCTTAGAATGTTCAGATAAAAGCATAGTTAGGCTGTAGGGAAACTAGTGCGAGATGATGTAACCCCATTCTCTGGGCAAAACACACTAGAGACAGTTGATAGATTGAAGATTTGAGCTGAGAACAGTACAGAAAATTGAGAAATGCATACAAAAGAAATCATAGACTAACATATTTGTAGAGTGTCCCCCCTTATGATCACCTATTGATTATTTGACCCCGATCCAGAAGCTGACCTATTGCTAACCTTAGCACTGTAGCACATACTTTGAAAGTGACCACTCTTCTTACAAAAGTTACATGTCTTATTAAAGGCTGGGCATTGAAATTTTGGGTGTGTCTTACCACAGCATCCACAAGTGCGTCCTTGAGAAGACTGACCACTACTTCCTTGAGCCCTTGGTTCTCTTCCTGGAGACTGGAACCTCACTCATCTGGGTGATGGGGACTGGTGTCTGGAATTGTTAAACTGCATAGCATTAATAGAGGTAGCAAGTTTAGAAAGTTTTTCATCCATTAGGCTAGAAACAGCTTTGAACATATCAGCATTACTTGATTGTATTGGTTGTAAATGTTGAGCCATTCTTGCACATGATATTAATTCATCAAGAGAAGTTGGTTTTGACATTGCAACACAAGATTTAATATTGGGTGCCAATCCCTTTGTGATTGCATCCTTGAGATCATCATGAGTTTTGTTCAACTTTCCCCCAACAGTCATTAATTTTTGAATAAATTCTTCAACACTTTGACCTTCTTTTTGTTTCAAATTCCAAAATTCATCTAGCCAAGTATATCGCATTGAGTCATCAGGTTTGTACCACTTAGTAAAGGCATTTTTAAGATCCTCCCATTTACTTTTGTCTACTTCAGCTGTGGAGTACCAACTTAGGGCAGCACCTCCCAGATAAAAAGGAAATTGAGCTGCGCAATCTTCAGCATTCCATTTGGCTATCTTTGCAAGACTTTCAAATAGTTTAAGCCACTCAATAGGATCTTGATCAGTAGATTTTGTAAATTTTTCTAAAACAGGTAGTTTACCACTTTCAGGCATCTTGACAATAGAGTTAATTCTTGCTTCTACTTCTTTGTTAAGATTAGTTTTATAAGATGCAATTTCTTGCTCAGTTATTTCTTCTAAATGTTTTTGAAATGTCTTATTAGTGCCTTTTAATTCTTCACGGATCAAAGTTCTCAAAGTAGCAGTGCTGTGAGTACTTATCAAAGATTCAGTTTCATTATTTGCAGGATGAGACATGTGCACATATAGCCAGAATTGTTGCCAGGATAATCTCCACCAAGTTTCACCATGAGAGTGAAGCGCGGCTTTTACGGTTACTCAGTATGCGCAATGGTACTTGCTTGTGAGAGATGGCACAATGTTTCCAAAATTGGCACAAGGTTACTCGCATACAGTTAATATCTGGATATCAAGGGATTTACCGAAGACAGGTGTCCAGGAATCCAATGAGTCCTTTTTACTATTGTATATTAATATTTATGCCAAAAGTTACTGATGCTGTAAACTGAGATCTAGATTCATTAACATCATTGTTATGGTTATTTACATGGAATGATTATTACATGAGTTACATGCAAATTAGAGATTATAATGCTTTAACACAACAAAGTGAAATAGGATTATTGGTTTCGTTCTAATACAGGTGCGATAGGCTGTAGCATAAGCAGTAACGTATTACCCTCAAATGTAATGAAAACATTATTTATAATGAATTTTTTTACTCTCCCCCCCCCCCCCCCACCACCACCCCATTATCGATCACTTTTCGAAAAATTGGGTGGTCGCCCAAAGGAAGGTCTACTATATTGTAAATTGTTATTTTGTAAATTGTTATTTCCCCCTTTTTATTTATATCTAGTACTTAGATTTAGGCCATTTAATTTTAATTTCCAGTATCAATGAAATTTGTGATGTTGAGACAGATTTGATATTTGGAATAATGAGTTTCTCATTTTTTTATATCCTGGAAATAAAAAGTATGGATTGGCAAGTGATATTTAATGAAAATTTACTCAAATAAGTTACATTAATAAAAAGAAATACATTTAAATGAGTAGGTTAATTTAATGAAATTCATTATTCATAATGCATTTCATTACAGTAGAACTTGTTTTGAGCGACATCTGGTCTTTTACGACACTTTTTCCACAGAGGTAACATCGTTTAGACCAGTTTAAATGCCTCTGCTTTGAGCGACATCCTGCCTTTTACGACACTTTTGGATTGGAAAGTTTGGTGTCGCTCAAAACAGGTTCTACTGTATGTATAGGATGATATATTACTGACCTCCAAAGTTGTAAGGTGGACTTGGGGCCCCTCTCCCTGGGATTTGGAAAAATGCATTTCAGACGATTTCTGGCTTTTTTTTCCTTTTATTTTAGTGTTGGAATTTTGGGTGATTTGAGACCTTTAGCCTTACCTTTTCTTTAATAACTTTTATTGCCTTTATGGATTTTCTTCAAACTTGGCATACTTCTGATGGATCTTGGATATACCATGGGACTAATTGCTACCGTAGTGAAAATTCAATTTGAGCAAGACTGGAAGAGGGTTGGCAATTTACGTAACATTGCACTTTCTAATCATCAGCAGTTTTTGGTAGTGAGGGGGAGAAATTTTAGGAGGTGAAATAACATTACAATCGTTGTGGCGTACACTGAAAATAGTGATTTTCAAATACAATTCAAAAATTTGTACTGGGTTCACATGGAAAGAAGATTGGTGACACGTCCGAGACAATATTTACCACAGGTAGTCTCCATTTCACTTACCTTGTAAAAGAACAGGCGAAGAATCGCTCTTGAAGACATGTAGCGAGGATGTATATCACTTTCAGCTACTTGTACATGTACATCTTTATGATGTAATTTTTTAGGCAAGAAAAGATTTTTCTTTCTGAAACAATTCTTATGTGTATTTTTAAAAGTAATTGTTGGAATTTTAATTCCAAACCTTGGAGATGTCGGGCTTTAATTCGGTTGCTGCGCTTCCAGAAGGCTGTCTCAATTGAAGAATCTGAACAAAATTTCACAGAACAGAACAGAAAATCATTGACCTTCTGGTAGATTGTGATAATACATGTATGTGACCGCTACGCGAGCCATAGATTTTCTTGGATTGATCTAGATACACAAATCGAATCAATAGCTGAATAACATTTATAATTTCAAATAGCGTAATTGACATCGTTAGCATTTAATTTCACACAAAACCATGTACGGTTTCAGTACCTTGTTCATGCATATTAATTTAGTCGTAGAAGACAAATTTCCTATTTACTCATTTATTCGCCTGTAGTATATACATGTGTACACAGTAAACATTGATAATTACATGTACGTGAAATTATAAGACTACTGGATGCTGGTCGCATCTTACTCTAGAAATGCCTACTGATAGTTTATCAATACATGAATACATCTAAAATGGCTGATTAGCTGATGATGTGTGTATTAAGTACGCAAATTATTATAATGCTTGTTTATAAACAGTTACTTAAAACAGTAAAAAGGAATCTATTGTTCAAAAATACATCTAAAATGCTAATAAGTGCGGGCTGTAATGACCCAAGTCGCCAGCAATGGAGCCTGTATAATTCGACAGGCAAAACTTTTTTTTCCTCAAAGAGAACCCAACAAGCAAACATTTAATTTAAAAGTGATACTACAGAAACAGTCACTTTGGAGTGTGACACGGAGCAAGCTCGTTAGATTATTGTAGAATTGCAATTCGTTCCATCTTAGTGAAAAGTTTACAACATAATCGACATAATGTACAACCAGTAAAATGTTAGTGTAAGTCATTTCGGCGCAAATGAAAACACTGGCGTGGCACTTACAACTGACCACGGTAACAGTTGTATTTTTGGAAATGGTAAAAAAATCAATGTAAAACATTTAAACAATTGCCATCAGGCTTCAATTCAATGGAAAGTATATATGTATCTAGGCTATTTACAGGCCTTTAAAATAAAAAAAAAAAGATTACATGTTACAATTGCATTATTTTTATCAGTAGCTTACACTCTACTGATGTACATAGTTGAAAGCATGTAATATGCAAATATACACATGAAACTTCATTTCGTAAACATTTTCATTGTAATACCGATGATATGGTGGGTCCTTTCCAGTCTTCAAAAATTATCTTGAACTAGAAATGATGCATCCGAAGAAAATAAGGAGTAGTTAATCACAACCTGTAATTCTCCCCCGTGAATTCAAAATTTTGCAGAGTTACAAGTTTGAATCAATTAGGTTTTTGTGCACATAAAAAGTTATCAAGTTGTAAATTGGCGATTGTTATATATCCGCTGATCTACTGCCTCCCCTGCACATCCTTCTGTAAACTACGAAGTAGAGAACGCCCACTGTTCCCGTAAAAGCCAAGATGATAAGACACAGTATAAGGACGGCTAGGAACATGCCTGCATCTCCCGTGGGAAATCCAGCTGCAGCAACCTGAATGAGTGCTAGCAGGACAGTTAGCAAAAGCATCACATGTGATTTTAATTCCATTTTTGTTGATGAAAATCTGGAAACAGAAAAGGTTAATTATAACCTGCACATTATTAAATGACGAAATAAACTAAGAAAATTAAATGTAGATTCATGTCTTTCGTGTGCCCTCTAAAATTTTGGCGACTGCAAGCAGTTGGGTAGTATTACTGTAGGGAAAGCAGCTTTATCGACTTGATTATGGCTGAATAGATTTTGGCTTTGCTCCCTGCAAAGTGCCATGGCGTTTTGCATGTATCTCTGTGAACATTTAGTTTCTTCTCCGGCCAAATAGCTCACACATTCATGTGCATATATAACCCAATGCACTTGCAGAGCTAATAATGTTAAGCATGTAGAACAAATCCGTATGCAAACATTTACTTCAGTATTTAGTAGTCTTGTAGTTTTTCATTCAAGGTGACCCCTTGCAAGAAAGATATCCCACCATAAGAAATACACGCCAGCAAAGGCAACATGCGTACAAGGCGTACAAGGTGTCTCGTAACACACGAAATGGACGCTAAAGTGAAGTATCAATTGTGATAGGCGTACTCAAGGTTATCAGCATATTTCAAGGTTACACTGTACAAGTATACCGAATTGTAAATGTCGCTTACCTGTGATAGTTCACGACGCGAAGAGAAAGCTTGCTAAATCAATGTAAATCACTGCTGTTGTGACAGAATTTTGATTTATCAGCGGCAAATTGACGGAAAGTTGTGCTGTTAATGATGTCCGCGTAACTGCCTATGCAAAGCCGAAGCCGATACTAGATATTGGTTTGACTCGATGCTCAAGTGCCTGTATGTAGTACAGCCAGAGATTTTGTTTCCGATGGTAAACATCAGTAACCTACTGAGCTATTTGGAGGTGATGGTGGCCCACACTAACATAACCGTGATGTACTTAACTGCAGGCGCAGAAAACCTGCAGGAGAATGCTGTGCTGCTGTCCTCCACTTGCTGTCATATTAAGGGTGCAGCTTACTTCTCCAAAGTATTGCATACATTATCCTAGCTACTCATACAAGCAATTATATTTTATAGTAGTCAAATACGTAGAATTGTTAGTAAATTCTGATACATTTTATTTGCTAGGAAAGATAATGATGCGAAATTTTATCCGCAACAGGGTTTGTGATAAAAGATCTGACTGGATGAAAAGTTAAATTTGCACCTTGCGGAAACCTATTTATCCAATGTATATACACAAATATGTGTCATTATTTGACAAATTAATATGCAACAACACAATTAAATTTTCCGTTGAATATATAAGTGTGATTAAAATTTCAAGTAAATAGTATAGCTTTTAAAGCAGTATAAATTGACTAATTAACTGCTTCAGGTCCTTTTCTTAATTAAATAATTTTGAATTCAGTGTTCACGGATGTATCAAATTTCTTTTAGCGGACCAAAAATTGAGTTTGTTGCATATTTTACAGATGTATAACTTCAAATTAATTTGAACCACAATGGGCACTATGGTTTCTTCACGTTTTATACTCATAACACTCACGGATGTTTCAAATATTTTAAAAATTCTGATAGCATTATGTATTGAATATTTTTTTAATCTGAAAAGCACATATTAACACAAATATATTGTTAGAGTGAAATAAAAACTAAGTGCCTAATTTACAGTTATTAATACAATAATACTGTCGTGTCTCATACCATGTGCACGTGTGGACATGAGGAATGTTTCAAGTGGCGTATATGACATTTGCATGTTGAAAAAAAGATGTACATCATAATTTAGTGGTAAAAATAATCTCTAATATGATCCATTACTTCGTTTTACACTGCATAGACATATTGATACCAATAATATTAAAACGCAGTCATTTTGAATTAATTTCAACTGTAATCTTAGTCAACTGCACGCCTTGCACCTTCAAGATTACTCTTTAAGTTTAAATTGCTGTGTAAGTTGTTTCAGTTATGAAAGTGACATTTTTTGGATGGCAAGTTTTTTCGATGTGATAAAAGTTGAAAATAAATAGACTAATTTCAGTCTGAACAAAGGGCTTCAGTTTGGATTTCTTGCTTTGTGTTCTAGGATTCAGTTGTAAAGTTTAATGGGTTATCTTTCAATATTTTCTTAGAAAGGTGGAATACAGTTGTACTTTCCTCTTTTACCATACCAAAGCGAACGGAATAGAGAACATAGAGTGCAATTGGTACATCTAGTGACGAGAATGACTGTGGTAGATTAATAAAAACGAATAGAAAAGGTAAAATTAACCTTAACATGGAATATATTTCAACAATTAACAAGCTGAATCGATTTTAAGTCATGGCTGCAGCACATGAACCAGTCAAAGCTGTAATGATGGATAAAAGCTCGTAACAGTGTCGATATATAAAACCTGATAGGTTTAAAAGTGTGTAATAAAAGTTTCATATTTTTAATAAACCTAGTGCCTACATAAGGCAATGAATGTGTTAAGAAAGTTCCGGTAGCAATTTTCTTGGGATGTTCACAGATCTGCTCGGCATAAATTGCTTTTCTCTGTTGTACATTCCGTTCTAAAATATAAAACTACTTTCCTAGATCCCACAAAACTTCTCGTGCACTTGCTTCTACGTGAACTCGTAGTGCTTTATGCATCCTGCTTGAGATCGATCTTCACCTCTTCGTCCGCAACTTGGTAGGTCTGTCTGCGGCCGCGTTGAACTTTGGTTCCTTTGCAGAATCCCATTTTCTTAAGAACTTGGTATGTTGCGACCAGGAGAAGTGCTACGGCGAAAACAATGGCCGTACAAAGAGCCACACCGATGAGGATGGCCTGGTCTCCGGAACTAATATGTTTATAATCCCAGATATCTGATCCTCCCATTGTGGTCTTGGTGTTGTCCAACGTCCGTATGACTATACAAAAAATATATATATATATACAGTGTAGATATATTACATTGGACAGCATTAACCTTTGTAAAGTGTAAATATATATAAATTGCCGTTGATAATGAGAAAATCTGATGTTAATGACCATGAACTGGATCCAGTGGAAATGGTGACAACTTAAAACCCCATTTGATATTTTACATAATGCTTGCGAACGATATCAAGAGTAGTTACTTACCAGTTAGTGGTCAGCGTTCTTTTTTGTCAATTTGTCGAGTGATCTTCAAGAAGCATCCGAGTATCTCTTTTTGTTAATCCGTTGAAAACTGTTAAGGCAAAATATATCAACGTTAAAACCCCAGTTTAACCTTGAAGTGACTCTTTCTTGTTATGGTTGAACTAACCCCCACAACGGTAATAACTTGGTGAAACAGAACGTGAAAAAGTGCTGGCGTGCCATCGAGGTTTGACATACATACCTAACATTTAACATGGCCCAATACAGTGTTTAATCAAATGCCAGTTGATGTATTATGTCAGCAAACATTTCATTACATGGTTTTATGACTATCTCACTCGCATTTTTAATGAATGTATTTATGCCCAATAAAATTGAACAAAGACAGATGTTCGCTCTTCGCAACGTAAATCTAAAGCCATAAAGTGTAGGTATTCACTATTCAAGCCATACTCCATTGGGAACCATAGATCAGTGCAAACAGCAAGAATATCTGGATATAGACAGGGTCTAGAGGGGTTTCAAAGCAGCCTCATCCCGTTAAACAGCTCATAGCATTTATCCAAAGCGCAATAGTCTGACCATTCGTAGTGTGCATCAATTGCAATATAAATTTTCTAATACAATTCATATCCATCAACAACTCTCCAATGTGGTTAAACAGCCATCAAAAACAAAATTTAATTAACGGAAGACAGAGTCAAAATGGCAAATCCCTTGTAATTGTAGCTTTAATGAATTCCTCAATGAATTGCATATGATTTTATGTGAACAATTTTTTTTTCTAGGATGTCAGGCCAGACTTTTTTATTTGTAGAATTACGTTTCTCGCTGCTGTCAAAAATTAAGATTTTTTTTAAATTGAATCAAAGCCTAAATAACACAAAATTGAAACGTCATTGAAAATCGCATGTTTAACGTTATATGTCAATTTCGTGAATTTTAGTCAGAATACAAAATATACAGCAAAGTCAATTTTTTGTAATTTTTTTTCGATCGCCGCTCTCAAAAATTTCCAACATTGAAACGTAATCCAACAAGTCAAAAAAGTGACCTAAGCAAATTTAAAAACCTGAAATAAAACTAGAATACAGTCCTTTCACAAATATTGTTACTCACCAGTACACCCACTGGCTTGAAATAAAGACTAAATACTCCAGACACCAAATAAGACTCTGCAGTGCAGCAGCCACCGATATAGTGCATTACAGTGTAAGCAAATACTCCGTCTTTGATGGGAAATGTGTGCATAGTCAAAATTTAACCCCATTGATTTCCTTGTAATATTTCCACAAGTCAAATGCTTCCGCAAGAATAAATGAAATTGTAGACAATATATTGATAACGGTCTTACCTTTTTAATGTATAATACCAGTAATATTAAGCTGTCTAATCTATGTAAGATTTCAGATTCACCAGCCTTGTATGTTCGTGAAGAACTTTCCGCAAACAATAGTGAAAGATGCCAGGAAATAGTGAAGGTGCGGCCACGTCAATAGACGACATTGAGGATATCATAACCACCTCATCAAAAGAACTCAATCGAGCCAATACACGAACACAGGTACGAGACAAACTCATACACAAAGATGAAACCTGAAGGTTCCACCCCTGTGTTCAATAACTGTACATGTATCAATTCCTTTTCAATGTTACAACGCAGACTACTTGCCAGTTGCAATAGAGCCAGCTGGGATCCATATCTCACAGTGTGGTAGCTGCATTGCCTTTAAACGCAATTCATGTTATTCTGGCAAGACGACTGTCTCTATGGACGTTTCATGTATGAACTGAACAGCCACAGTTACTTGTTCACTAAGCTGACATACCTCTTTCCAGAATACGGCCCCGTACCCCTAGGGATTTAATGGATTTGGCAGGCATATGTTCCTATTTGCCTTCTTTATTTCTGGTTAAAATTATATTGATCACTGGTACCCAAAAAAAAATTAATTTTGTTTTAAATTTACTGGGTTTATTTTTTGGGGGTGGGGTGGGGAGAAAGTACACAAATTTTTATCCCTCTATGCCCCTACCTTTATTCTCTGTCCAGCGTCTAACTTTGTTACAGTTTTGTTCCCATTGGCATTTTTTTATTGGCTGGGTTGAATTTAAAGTCGAAAGGAAATTCAAATGACAGCTAATCGAGATGGAACGGAAAATATTGCCACGTTATTTTCCGAGGAATATACTGATTGGGAAAATTCATGTACATGTACTTTTTCTCTTTTACACTCAATAAAAAATCTATTTTGGTATAAAAACAAACAAACACGGAATTTAGTGTCACTAAAATGCGTTTCTTACCTTGCCAGTTTAATATTAAATCCAACAAATTAAATGTACTCCGACAAGTAAAAAATGTTCTGAAAAATAGGTGTAATTTCTCATTGACTTTTTGGAACAGGTGTAGATATGTGCATCATGTAGCTGAGATGTTATTAAGATTCCCCTAAAAGCTACTTCGTCGTTTCATCACACAATATCTTTATGTAGAAATAATTTACCGTATTTACCCGAGATGGAGCACCCGGTGCCAAGACCAAACTTGGATGGGGTGCCTCATTAAAAAAACTGGAAAACCTAAATTTAACAGTGGCATAACTTAAAATTTATACAGAAATTCACCTGGATTAAGGGATTGACTATCATAAAAAGTTAACTGATTACACAACTCTCTTTACAAGATATTGGTGATA
>JBCAUI010509783.1:0-12649 GCA_038406195.1 Haplosyllis anthogorgicola | reverse complement strand
TTGGGGCACCCCAATTTTTACCCGATTTTAGTGCAAAAATCCCCAAAAACTGCATGAAAATGAAGAAATTTTGGCCCTAGATCCGCCAATGTTGAGTTAGACAGTATGAAATCGGCTTCAGAAAAAGCTGTCCAAAGTTGACCAATGCAAGGTGGATGAATAACCATGTTGTTATCCTGAGGGAGCTGTATTAAATTAGGAACATTGTGAGTTCCTGTAAGTCTTAGGTAATAGTGTCTGACAAAGTCTAGGCAAAATGTGTCGGGAATGGATAAGCTTATTTATTACCAGACCACTGATATTGTCTTGGAGCCGATAACATTTCTGAAAGTAATACTTATATTTGCAGAACATACATAAGAAATCCTAAGTTATACTAGTTAGTCTACAATTCTTTATTAAATGACTTTGAATTACAAGGGTTCACTAATGTTTTCTGTGAAACTTCAAACCATGAACACCTACTCGGATTTGGAGTTGTTGCTTCTGCTGAGCTCAGCAGCATGACATTCAGATTAATTTATGCCCACATACTTTATTTACAGAAAGCAGCCGGATTTCCATGTCTTGTTTCAGTCTTCTCGCGTAAGTCTTTTACATACAAATTGTTAGTTCTACATTTTCGCTGGTTAAAATCAGTTCAAGACTGACAGCCCTATATTTTATTTTGCATCACGAATATAGCTTGGTTCACTATTGCCCATCCAAATGTTGATCACTGACATTCAAATGACGTTGTTGTGAGCATTTGACACATTTTGACATGTAATTTATCAAATGTAATTAATTTTTCCAAAAGCAAAACAAATTATATACTACCATTTCAAAACAAATTTACAGACGACTTAATAGCTCATAACGCCCACTCAGATTCTCTTTTCATTCATTAAAACACAACAATTAGCAGAATTGTATCCTTCCTGTCTCGCCTCATTTGTTACAGTTATATTGGCAAAGGAAAATGTTCCAATATTAATGCACCGAGTGTTCCTTCCATTTTACAGCAGTGATTTTTCATTGATGTTATCATTTGTGCAAGATTGCATTATTCATTAAAGAGATAAATCAAAACGTAAAGTAACAATGAATCCCTCGTGTAGCCAGACAGTGTGAGAGTTTTTGTGGCTTGTTAATTCAAAGTGTTAATGTAGCATGGTATCAGAAAGAAAAAAGGTTTGTTCTTTGAATGTTATCAGAAACACCACAATATACAAGCAAAGCCTTTGGAGCTGTTTGGTTGCTCATTTGTTTTGTATTGTTATTTAAGGCAACCTTCACAGCTTCCTGTCTCTTAAATCTGTTTCCTAAACCTAATCAGCTTTTATGTTTCTACTGTCTCTAAATAATGAGTCGTAAAGAATTCCAGAATCGTTTAACTCCGTCAATGCGGCCTTTAAATTAACTTTTGTTTTACAAAAAGATTTTATAGTGTAGAAGTATTTTACATTGGTGCAACTATAATTGAATTTCACATAAAAACTTCAATTAAAAAAGTCCGAGTGTCCTATGTGTAACCAGAATTAAGGTAATATTATATCGAACAGCGTTTATCATTGCATAGATACATCTGAAACATAAGCTGTTATTGCATTTGTGCATGTAAATGTCAGGCGACATACTTTTGTAATTACCAATACCTTTGATAAAACGTAGCATTTAAAGGCGTATGAAGCTGGGTATTATCTTTAAAGTAATTACGTATTAGATCTTTAGTGTACATGTATTAACTTCACGCACTAAGCCCTGACATGTAAACCTCATATCATGAAACGGTAGCAAGAGGATCATATGCCTTATAAATGATCATTGCGTGAGTATTCAGAGCAAGCAAACAATACTAGACAAAGCGGAAAAAGTTCAAATATAAAAATATTGATCCGTCTGTAATGGAAGCTGCTTTCATGAACCAAGTATACATTTACGAACTGTCTCTGAAATACAGTTAGTGAAATCTGATAGCAAATGAATACATGTATGACAAATTAATTGGGATTGAATCAGGAAGTTATATTATCTGTACAAAACAGTTAAATCCTATTGCTTTTTATGATTGGTGACTTTCAGGAATTGAAAGGATTGTCAGTCAACATGCACGACATTCCGTTTAAAAATCATGTTTTTAACATTTTTATTTGTAATTCACTTAGACATTAACTTTACACTGCGAAGTTTCATTTTCACTTTCCGTAAGTGTAATCTCGTGTTAATAAATAATTGTAGAATTAATGCGTTGTCTTTGGACCTGTGCTGAGTCTTTCCTGTCTACTTCCTATGGACTCTATATGGTGATGTTTACTTGATTTATCTCTACTGGTACAGAAGTCACTTCCTTCTGTTGCCAAGTGCTTGCAAATCAACTACTGGAAATTAAATTGATTGTTAAATGAGATAGCAAGCTAAAGTTGGGGGATGCCTCGGGTTGTACACCGCATACCATATTTGGTAACAGTTAAGATACGAAGAAGTCCTTTGATTGGTAACATGTTCATTACAATGATCAAATTGAGTACCGAATACATTACGCCCCAGCATAACGATCAATGATGGAGTCTTCGCCCACTAGTCTAGCAAGCTTCGTCTGTAATCTTGCTGCTTTGGCAAAGACTTCCTGTGACACATTGTGCAGTTCTTGTGAACAATAAATCGCGCGACTGATCCTGTTATGAAAGCAGTTACAAAGTGTTACGAACCGGTTTTTGTGTCCTTATCCCATGTTACGGAAAAGAAGTATAGTACACTTACAAATGCATTCCCGGTTTATGGCCTGAAGACATGTTATATTACATTTACTGTGTTAGGTCAACAGTGTTCCCTGAGTTCCTGCCTGTCGTTAAATTGCTAAATCTCTTCTGTTGTCACATTAGTATGAGGTCAATATTAATGCGGATTGATTGTCGGTATGCAGTGGCCCTCAACAAAATAATGCTGTATCGGGTCAACTCTTGCTTTCTTGTTATAAATTTATGTAACTGACTTGATGAACACTTTTCTGGCTTTGAAATAAAGCAAAGATCATTATTAGTTAATTTTTGTTGACACATATTATTCGCCAATCCATTCTTTAAAAAATATAGAAACAGTTTACTGTTGGTAACTTAACGGTAGAATAAAGGGGACGAAAATCATATCTATTTTGGAATAATAGAATTCCATTTTGTGTATTGTTAGTATAACGCGGAAAAGCTTTGTTCACACATGCTCCCAAATTGTCCCGAAATTTCAGAGTCAGACGAAACAAAAGCTTTTTTTGTCGTCGATCCTTTGGAATTAAAGGGCAGCTTGATTTTTGTAAATGGTCTCGGGATGGAATAGAACCTACTTAGAAATGGTAGACGTGTTCAAGACATTTTGCTCTGTATCGCCAGGAACATTTGTTTCTGGCTTCATTTAACTTACCGGTAATGACACGTCTGTGTTAAATGTTCTGATGAAATTGGTTTTGTTTAACAGTTTAACAAAATAACTTTCGTTATGGAATGTTGCTCACAGTATCGACATATGATGAGATAACGTCAGCTTTGTATTTTCAGTTGGTTTGTAAAAAGCACTTCTACGATGTCATGATATGCTGAACTGCAATGCAAAAATAAGGATTTTCCCGCCGCCACATAGACTTGGCAGCACAGGATAGGCAATAAACACAGTGTATCATTAGTTTCCTCCGGTGTAAATGAATGCTAACATTCAGCTACAGCACGTGTAGTGTGGGTAGATGTTCATGCGTGTCAAACAGGTCTCCAAATCACCAAGACCATTAATACCATGAAAGTATTTTGGTTCGAACCTTCTACAAAGCATCTGTAAGAAAGCAGACAGCAGACCTAATTTATAGCCTTCGGACATTATATTACTTTTGCATGTTTAGGTCACAACTGCTCCTTGTCTTGCTCTAAATTGATTTATCCATTCCACTGGCATCAGAGATTGAGGTCAAGGAAAATACTTATTGAATATCATTAGCTAATGTAAGACATATTAGTCCATAAGTCTTGTTGGCCATGCTTGGTCCATCTTTTTTTAATGCAATGTGAAACCATTGTCTTATTATGGATTCTTAACTTTATTCACTCTCGGAATTGCAGATGTTCTAACGCGTCTTTTCTATGGATTTAGATACCATCAAGCTGTTGATGGTTTGACAACACAGACACACATCAATATACCACCAAAGAGGCAACTGGTTGCATATTTCCGTGTCTTGTTTATCCATAAACGCCTTTTAATCTCTCATAAATATCAATAGCAAAACAGTTTTTAAAAGTGGGAACAAAAAGAAAGCAACACCTTTCATCCCCTAGGACTACGTAATAATAAGGGATGACATTTTTGTCTGCTACCTGCAGGCTAGCTTCTCAATTTTCTTGGAAGCTTATTCATGTTACTAGGAGAAGCTTTCGCAATCCCATTTGGATGTGCTATGAATAATTTCCTGCTGGACAATTAGATTTAATAACCATACGAGACTCATCTATTACAGAGTTAATATTTAATGACATGTTGCCTAACAAAAGGTAAAAACTTGTCTGTAACGCAAAATACATATCACGTAGCACGTTCTATTTCTATTTATCACAAAGCAAAACCTTTTTATATTTTCCACCTCATTAATGAACAATTAATTGTCAAGAAATAATCATTTATAGTTCTCTAATAATTACTACAGACGTAATAAGAAATGTCACAATGACTATTTTGTAAATTGTACTTGACAACTCAGAATAACATGTTTTGAAACTCCATGTAAATAAATGTCAATGTTAATTGCTAACAATTAAACAAGGCTTGAAATATCTTTTTCTACTTAGTCATCAAAATATTATGTGTCCATTTCATCCTATATAAGTTGTTGATGACATTCAAAAAAATTATCTCATAGACTTTTTCTATTTAACAACTTATCGATTAACATATTTTGAAACTCTATGTAATTTAAATGCCAATTGATATTAATTATTAACAATTAAACAATGTTTGAAATATGTTTTCTACTTAGCCATCAAAATATTATTCTGTTCATTTCTTCCTTGTTGATGACATCCAAAAATTATTTCATGAACTGGTTTTTTTTCACAATTTATCGAAAGTTATTTACAACAAATTGCTTTAAAACAATGCAAATTAATCTGTTTTTGCCAGTTGATTTGGTACTTTCTCGTTTCGCGCACTAAACTGGTTCTCACACTTATATTTCGACATAACTCCTTCAACTCGAGAAGATAATTAGGAAACCCATCTTAATCTTACATTCCATTTATCCGTAATCTGGATTGATTGATGTAGATCTCCTGTAGGAAGCTGTTTGGGGACAGAGTAATGAGAAAAAGACTTCTACTATCTCAAATTCACTGTGACTTAAATTACAATAGATGTTGCCTTGGGTAATATTGCCGTAATTCATACCTAAAGGTCACATTTAGATTGTAATTTATACTGGCATTCTCCGCATTTGTATTAGAAGCTGTGGATTACAGTTACAGGTGCATTTGTGTGCATCTTTCCAGTCAGATTGACCTAAGAGACCGTGCTCCAATATCATGTTCAGGGCAGCTTTGTGTGACCTTTATGGATTGGCATGCAAAATGTTGGCGCGTTTTGAATCTCATTATTTGTCTTGTGTGTATTTATTGAAATGGATATTTTCTCTTGATAACTCCATAGATATCAAAAATGTTAAGGACTCTTTCACGAGGGTAAAGGTAATTTCTCAATTTTGAATTAAAAGTAAAGTTAAAATAAGAAAAGACTTTTTGTTTCTGTAATATTAACTCCATGTCCAGGTACATGTGACAGTTCCAGCTAACACATTTGTGTCCAAATTTTCTTAGAAGCCTACTCGTGTTTGAGAAAGACCTTCCACAATCCCATTTCGAGTCTGCTAAGAATAATTTCCTGCAAAACAGGTGACTGCAGTAACCATATGAGACACATCCATTACAGAATTAATGTTTTATAACATCTCCTCCTACTAGTCTATCAGACTGCATGTCTCTTAGGGTTTCACACTAATCACATAATATCATTAAAGTAGGTATACTGTCTACATTTCTTTCTGGTTTATAAAGTGCTTTGTATGTGCCATTTTGTTTCCATTCAGATATTTGTCTCCTGGATTCACGGTAGATTCATTGACGATGATTTCCAAGATATCTGAAATAAAGAGTGGGCTCTTGTAACAAATAATTAATAGGATCCATATCGCCTGTGGTAATTAGGGAACTATACACAATATATCATTAATAACTTAATTACTGTCTTGGTTTTATTCTTTATATATTGTGGTGAACATTCCGTAGCCTATAGCAATAGGTTGAAAGAGACATAAAATTTTATCTGCTGTATTCTTATTTTAAAACTACGAGATGCTATTCTAAAAAACCATCAACAAATTTACAGAATGCTACCTTCGTTATTCTTTCGTTTACTACCAACCCCAAATATATTGCATAAATTGGCTCCTTAAGATTTTATTTCATGTTTCGGTCCATAGGCAAAAATCGTTTTTCACTTTTGCCTTTGGTAACAAGTGCTAACGATATAATTATTCTTCAGAGGACTAGTGAAGCAACACTATTCTTCCATCTTCCTTTCAGAATATAGCTTAGCAGAAATGAATCAAACACACACACACACACACACACACACACACACACACACACACACACACGCACGCACGCTTCGCCTCAACTGCCAAGATGATGATATTTTAAGTGAGAAAATTCGTGGTTTCCACGTATTTTTACTATTTGCACTTTGTGTGACTCATTGGAGATTTTGTTTTGCGAACTGTTAGAAGTTATCACAGCAGTGCAGGTTATTTTAAGAGAGAAAAATTCAAGTTACTTCAAATATGGCAACGGTAAAGTTTGCACGCAATGATTCCCGAATGAGTAATGTAAGGAAAATTATGACTATGTTTATTTCAGTTTACTTCTTCGACTCCAAGTACGTTTGTGTGTCTTGCATAAAAATCATGTAAAATTGTATCGTTGCTTGAAAACATTTGGTATGCATGCATTATCGTCAATGGAATTTTACGTTTACAGTCGCGCTAATACTAATAACAATGTATTTTGACCTTGAAGTAATTATACATGTAACATATTGGTATATTTTATTTGACGGTAATTTATATATATAAAACATAAAACATAATTGTCGTTTTATCATAAATCAGTATCCCATATGATGACAATATGAATGATCCATAGCTGCCCTTTCAGCTACAGCTACAATCCTGGGTTGAAAATATGATTGCTAATAGTAAAATCGCTCTCAATGTCAACGCAAGAGAGCCTGTCCCCGCCAACGGAATAGCGAACTGTTTGTCCCGTGAGCCAAGTCCCTCAAGAAATTCTAAGTCCAATGGCAAAATACACTGAAAAATGTTTTTTTCACAAAGTGTCTAAAATGATCTCAAATGCCCAGAAATGCATTTTTCCTATTCTGGGGGGGGTAGTCCAATTTTGTTTGAAAATTAGGGGGTTAGGGAAGGGGGGATCTCAGTCCAACTTTGTCTGAAAATGGGAGGGGGCGGTCAGTCCAACTTTAGCCAAAAATTGGGAGTAGTCAGTCCAACTTTGTCTGAAAATTGGGGTGGGGGGGCTCAGTCCAACTTTGTCTGAAAATGGGGGGGGGGGAGGTCAGTCCAACTTTGTCCAAAAATGGGAGGGGGAGGGGTCAGTCCCATTTTTGTTTTCATCACTTCACACGAATCTCGACTCGTTGAATGAAGCCGCTCCCCGCTAGGGGACCGGCTTAAAAATAATGTGGTAACTGAAGTTTCATCCGTAACGTGCTGCACACAGATTGCTCTCGGTTCGTGGATGTCTGGATCAAAAGTGTAGAAGGCAGTACATTCACACCCTTGGACGAGCATCGGCTTGTGGATGAGTCAACCAGCCGACGTCAACCCAGTTACATACGAAACGACATCTGGAACCAAATCGGTTGTCTCTTTTAATTACTATCCGTTTATGTTGAAATGTAGTGTTAATGCCTTAAGCCGTGTTTGTCCATCTGTTTGGGCTGTAACTTTATCAAATGCTCGACCTAGAAACTTCCTTTTGGTATACAGGGATATCTTCGTAATGGTACTCAGGTATTAGTTTGAACTAATCATCAACGACAAACACATTATTTGGCACTTTGCAGACATTTATACTCAATTTACCGTTCGAATAGATTAATGTTGTAACATTACAAATGCACTTCATCATTACACTATTTATGCCCATAAATACTCAAACCATGATAAAATTTGGCCCTGTCATATTAGAGTTATATTATTTTATCTGTATACATTGTCCAATACATTGACAATGAGTGTGTAAATAGCTTTGTTTACCTTACAGAACAGGTGCAATTATTTACTATCATTTGTAGAACATGATCCGATAATATTTTCTTGCTGGATAAGAAAACAAATACAGAACGATGGTAAACAATGAACAATGAATCCTCCTACATAATAAGATTAGAGTAGTTATCTGGGACTGTTATGACATGACAAAATACTCATAACATGCGCTATCATAACGACATTGTTAAATGCTCATTTATTTGGTGTGGTGGTATCATAACACTGTACCAGTCTGGAAATAAAAACAAAACATCACTTCTGGGAGTCAGCTGCATTATGATATCAACGTAAAAACATGTAAATCACTATTTATCATCAGGTTCAGGACATTTAATTCGATGAAATTACTTAAAGGCAACATTGCAATTAGAGTGTATTAATTTGATATACTGTAGATTTACTACTCTTGTGAAGTATATTAAGCCCAGCACTGAACTCACCCAACCTTGGTGTACTTCGCTAGAAATGTTGACGTGCGATCGTTTACGTTTCGGAGTGAGAAAGATCTGGAAACAATAGATAGTGCTGTGTTTGTCTTCCAGGGCGCAGCATCAAGCCACTGCCGTTCATTCCTTCCAGTGACATTACAGGTTTTTAGAAACGCATTTGATTTTGCCTAACAAATCTGGCAGGACACTAATTATGGGAAATTTTTTAACACAGTTATTTTACTAATAATAGCAAAAAGTTTCCTGCCTAATCCGGCAAATCTGCTACATTTACCAGCAATAATTCCGAAAGTAGCATTACGGTGCAAGGCATTTATTGACAGTTTTGCCTGTACCGATAATCCAGGTACCAATTTCACATATTGCCATAGAGAGGCATGTATACATATGCACATAAACGATAAACTTGTCCATATTTGAATGTAGGAGTCGAGTCATAAACTATGTTCCGTGTTTCATCCTCCCAAAATTAATCATAAAAAGAATCTTTAAAGTTAGCCTAACAAGGACAGCAGAACTCTACAGTGAAATAACTAGTCCAATTGGAGCTACTTAACGATCATGTAGAGTGCCATCAGGCTTACTGTCATTTTCAGTAGATGTAATGCGACTACAATGAGGCTAATATAGTGTAACTGTGTGTAGATACGGGAAATACAATATCTGCCCTTATCTGCTATTTTTCATAGTGTTGCTGTAAAAGAAAAAGTCAAACCAGCAGGTATTAAGCAACCGAATACATTGGGGTGTGTACGCTAGCGCGAATGAAAAATGATTTCCATTTTAGAAAGTCAACTGTAACAATTCGTGCAATGCGCATTTATGCTAATCTTGCTTTGTCTAGATAAATTGTTTTTCTTGTAAAATGTCCTCTGTAATCCAATGCATTTATCCATCAAGAACCTGTACTTCAATTATTCGTACATTACATATTGCCCAACCATCCCCTTTTTAGCCTTATCATTTTCGTCCATGTTGAATATACCATTAACTAGCTTTTGTCACCAAAAGTTCTTGTCGATACTCTGATTATATCACAAGATTAGGGACTCCCAAACCTCACACTTATCCAAAAACCTATGATTTTCTTATTGCCCCGCTGAAACGTTTTGAAGTCAAGTCCTTCGTTAATCTACATTATAAACTTAATTAAGTAGATAAATTAAATGTTACCTAATTTACCTACTTACCTTTGTGTAGGAGGGGTTTTAAGTTTGTAGTGGTTTGGTTTGGGCGTTCCCAGTCTACACAGCTTAACTTCAAGTTTCTACATGTCTTTTTGAAAAATAAGCAAAGAAGCGCTTGTGTTAGGAGTAGGATGCCCTTAGTATCCAGGAAGACGATGCTTTTTGTTTTGATATGCACTTGTCTAGATACTGTAAAAAGACAGTCAGTCCCTAGACTTTTAGATAATTTATAAACTCTTGTTACAAATGCGTGTAGTCTCTGAGAAGGTGCAATTAGAACTGAATAAAGATGGCTACCAAAGATAATTATGATGCTAATGCATAACTCTAATTAACCAATAGGATAGCCACTTGAATGTCATGTGACTGCAGCTGCAGGTGTAAGGTGGAAAGCTTGTGGTGCCTCTGGTGTTAACTCTAACTGTAGTCTTTAGACTACAGCGCTCCTGGTGGTAACTGACCGAAGACTCTAATCCTTTAACAGCGTGTGTCCTGCAGAAGGTGTTAAGCGGGAAGAGGAGGATAGTTAAGCACTTTATCCCATGTCTAATGTCCTTAATGATACCGGGCAGGGATACCACGGATACCCATCTTCCAAGTTTGCTTTTTGGTTGTGTAGCTTTACCCAGTCTTGTCCATACAATTACTTTTCATTGTCAACTGACGACACTTTTCAATACTGATTGTAATTGTTTCTTTTCCCGCTGTCAGCCTACTAATGATTCTGTGCTGTAATTCTGATGGCGTTGAATTACAACCCTTTTTGTGTAAGGGTGTTAGCAGTCAGTCAGTTCACCTCCTGAAATTATAATCATTTTCTGTATGCGCGAAAAAAGCATAGTGTGCTCTTTAAGGGTCTCCATACACAGCATATACATGTTTAAGGGTACATTAGACAGATGGAGACAATGTCTAATTGAATTGATGTCTTATTATGTTAAAACAATTAATAGATGGCATAGACCTATATCAATGCCCGAGTCGTTTGCATAGAGTTCAAATGAAGACCTAAATTCCCTATGAGCCAGCTCCTGAAATGGATTTCATTTTGCATCAATGAAATTCCATGCTGTGCCTCAGCACAAAAGCGCATGTTGTTCTCAACATGAAGAGCCTTAACCAGGCATTTCACCCTGTGCACACGGCTTTGAAGCACTGGTTGCTAAATGCTCCTTCCAGAGATCGACTGTTTCACTGACGCGGCAACAGCTAAATTGATTGAGTCTAAAATAACTTTGCAAACGCGACTGTTATTTACATATATGTGTGTTATTTACTCAATAATTTGTCAGGTTTCATATAAATTGCGTCTCAAGTCTTGGTGCTTTTAACTGGTTCTTGTACAACGGTACAAAATGTCTACAATGTGTTACCTGATACTTGTCGTAGTGCTGACCGCAGGGTTGGAAGAACATTTTGCAATAGGTCGTGGGGAACGATCGACAACAGGTCGTAATTTCAATTTAAAGTGCTTAAATTATCTTTGGAAGTTATATTGCTTTGTATACAAACAGTACACAGAAATTGGGAGCGTTTTTTTGCGAAACGAAGAGAATTAAGGAGGGGACGAAATAATTTGACGCTGTGCTTTTCATGCGCTATTGGTAAACTTCTGATACGAATTCCGTGTACTCAGGGGCGTGATACGAAAAGTAACACTTCCCATTACCATTTTTTTAATCTGGCTTAATCGTGAAAATATGAGCAAGATTAGAAAATCCCTTGCGAAAAGCCAACAGCCGGGTCTAAAGGAGTTAAAGATTGTTAGTATGCACATATTTCCATTCAATAATTAAATTCTTTACAGAAAAGAAGAAAAGAAAATGACACCAGTTAATACTGACTAGAAGTAGTCAGTGTTAAAATGTGTAATTGTCTTTGCTCTTTTCTGAAGATTAATTTCATTATTGAATGAAAATAGATCTATGTACATGCCAACAATCTTTAACTCCTTTAGATCCGAATGTACACAAGGGATTTTCTATTTTTGCTCATATTTTTATGATTAAGCCAGATTTAAAAAATGGCAATGGGAAGTGTTACTTGGCGTATCACACTCCTGGTACTGTAAATACGTATTTCAGGTAGCGTTTCCTTTGCTGCCACTATTACCAATAAAGGTGATTTCCAACTCTATTCGGCTATCGTTTTCAATCGTATTGATCTCAATCAAGGAGGCGGGTGAGTGAATACTTCATTATTTGCTTAAGGATGAAATGTCTGGTTAAGGCTCTTCATCTTGAGAACAATAGGCATTTTTGTCTAAGTCAAAGACACAGCATGGAATTCCACTGACGCAAAATTCATTTCAAGAGCTGAGGATTTCTCTTGCCAGTTTTCATAGTCAAGGTCGTTAGGTCAGATATTTTTATGAATAGAAAGGCCATTCACTTTTTAATTTTGCATATTTCTACTTCAACAATTAATAATACAGGGGCTGTGCCGTAATTTAAATTGTTTACATTATTATCATTATACTAACAATTTTAGGACCGAAAACTATCACGTTCTTGACAGGGGGGGGGGAGGGGTCCATCCCCAAAGTTCATCCCCAAAACCTCATCCTCACTTGGGGAGGGGAGGGGGGTTCCATACCAAACACCTCATCCCCAACACCTCATCCTCACATGGGGGGGGGGGTCCATCCCCAAACC
>JBCAUI010509772.1:0-12649 GCA_038406195.1 Haplosyllis anthogorgicola | reverse complement strand
ATAAAATTTCATCCTTGCTTAATTTGTTGTTTGTGAATCCTGCGGTTGAAATTAAGCAAGAAAATAAATTAGTTTGCATACATAAGCAATGTTAAAATTAAGCAAAGCAAAATTAAGCACGTACATTTGTGAATGGCAGCAAATATCACACGTAGTCGTTAGGCATAACATGCACAAAGAAATAAATTCTACATTTATTTATCGTACATAAAACAACCAGACATTCTCAAACTTGGTTTGCAAAACATAAACAAATTGGGGTCTCTATGTTGAAAGTCGTTTTCTTGCAAAAAAACAGCTTTAAGCACAGTTGACACTCACCTCACTATCTGGGGACCATTGAGGCTCATCTAATGTGAGAGGGCTGACAACATCCTCACTTAGTGACACTATTTTTAAGCCACTTTTAGACCGAACAAGCCTTTTGTCACTTGAAGCTTCGGCCATCTTTAGGGGTGTGCTTGACTGGAGGAAATGGGGTTTACAGTTTCAAGCAATAATTTCACAGCAGAAACCGGTCTGTTTTTTGTATAAACGATTCAACGCCTTCATGCGCAAAAAGTCACGGTGGAAAAGCTGTGAAACATAAAGCCTAGTGCAGTTTTATCTAAAACTGTTTAAAAACATATTGAACAAAATATGATTTGTATCGCAAATAACATGGACGTGTGACATCGTTGATGTCACGGTTGCTCAAATTTTGGTTCAGCCAAGGCTTGTGTAGATTAGCAAAGGCATTGTTGTTGGATCTAGATTCTACAATCTGTGGCTCATTCTGTGACTTTCTGCAACTTTCTATAACTTAAACCCTGTAACAAACAGGAAACACTTTGAGAACAGTGACATGACAATTTAACTTTGCATAACAGCTTTACATTCCATTCACATTAATCTCTCTAAAAGAGTTAGTCTTCACATTACAGTTTCCATGATGTTCTCATTCACAATAATACCTTGGAACAACAATTTCTCAAAACAATCATGCAGTTTACACATTCTAACAATTAACCACCCTTTTACAATAAATATTCCAGCTTACAGATAACACTTTAAATGTCATTACTAATTCCCTAACAATGAAAGAATTAATTTGAATCTATTTACCTGAGACAAACAGCAAAACCCAGTACATATTGGTTTCACTGATGTTTCAAATCCTTCTGATTTGTAAACATTTTGGCTGGGTTTATATACCTTTTGTACATCATAAGTGATGTCATAATGCTGTTATGACATCACTTATGATGTCATTAAGGTCATGTGACCTGGCACATGCAATTTCCCACCAAAAATGCCTAATTTCCTGCAAATGTGGAAGATTTGGCAAAGCCAGAAGAATATATCTGTACATTTCTATAAATGGACCTAAGATGGACCAAAAGTACCAACACTGAGATTTGTATAGTATGTGTTCCTAAGGCGGAGCCCTCCCCAAGGTGGGGCCCTTAAGGATATTCTGCTGTAGGATTTAAGCTACTCTATCAATCTGCATAATTTATATCAAGTTTAAAGCATATCATCAAGTAGAATAATATTTGTGTCAATGAGCTGTGTCAATGAATATCATTTGGAGATATATGCATTTACAGTCACAAAATGTGTTAAATTACTAAAATTTGACACATTTTGCACCAAAGATCACTGCACACAGGAAGTAAGAACTATCATAATCATGAAACCTTTTTTAATGTGTAGTTCTATAGTTGTTCTATATGCTTGATACATTTTTCAGTGTCCAGATTTAATATTTTTTAAGTACTGGCCTCTGAACATGAGAAACTCTTAAAGTTTCAAGAGAGGCCCTGGAGCAGGGCCCTTCAGAGTCAATGGAAATTCCCATAGTAAAATTTTCAAACTTGAAAAAAATTATGAAACTTTACAGATTACTATAGGAAGGTGTTTGAAAACATATTCTACAAAAAATTTGGAGAAAAATATTATTATGACCCCCAAAAAATCAATTTGAACTTAGGGCCCTGCTCTGATCTTATGTGAAAAAAGATAAAAAATTTTAATGGCTCTTACAGTATGTTGCAACACTCAAAAATTAAATTTGAAAAAAAAAGATTATGTAAGGTGATAGTTATAGTTTATATCTGTTTTGATATTTTTCAGGTTTAATGAATATAAATAGGTATTTAAATAAGAAAAGTGTGAGGGCCCCGCACTGGGAACAGGATGGCCCCACACTAGGAAAATGTGCCCTAATGTGGGGCCCTGTAGAAAAAGTGGGAAAATTCATTTTTTGGTGACTTATAATAAATTTATAAAGGTGTCCATTTAACATAAGTTACAAAATATATTTACAGTATACAGTATACAGTATTTACAGTATAGATATAAAAAAATCAAGAAAATTGTCAAATATGGAGCAGATGTAGGGTTTTTCGCTAGAGGGTCCCGCCTTAGGATCACATACTATATAAATTGAACCTGTTACATTGATAAATTCCTTCAATGTTAAAGTCAAAAGTTCTGGCACTGCTTTGGGCCAGTGTACGTTTATAAGCATTAAACCCTAGCAGAGAAAAAGTGCTAAAGTAAAATTTGAGCTTAAGATATTTATATGGTGAAAAACAAATCATAAACAATTTTAAAATCATCACCTCTTCGATGGTATGATCGTAAACATTTTTTTGTTTTTATTTGAAAATCGTTGGTGTGAATAAATCCGAAACAGGGAATATACCGGGAGCCGAATCCCACCTCACTTAACACACTATTTGTTTTGTGTTTACTCTTTCTTGAAATACTTTACAATAGAGAAATAGAATTTGAAACATATGAAATACATTAAATTTTCTTTTAGCTAGGTTACAAGCTTGATAAAAAATAATTTACATTTGGTGATTGCTATATAGTCTATTTATAATTTATAAATGATTTGCGACAAAATGATTTTGCGACAAAATGATTTTGCGACCAAAATATTGGACATGGACAACAATATTGGTAAACTATCAGTCTGGTATTCATAATATATCGGGGGAGTTTGGACATATTAATTAATATTGATTAGCTTCAACCCCAACAATACACGTGTTTAGATATTTGTTTGCCACCGATGGCTTTATTGGCAATTTACACCGACAGAACCATTCATCATGTGCCTCCTTTAAAACATACTTATATAGATCTATTTTATTGCTAAAATTACAATTTCTGTCGTACTTTGAAATTGAGACTTCAAAAAAAAAAAAAAAGATAAAAAATTAAATAAAATAAAGTAAAATAAAACAAACAAAAAACCCATTGACTAAGCATTACAGTACACGGAATAAAATCATGAAATTCCTATAAGTTTTGGAACAATAGGACATCAAAAGCACAGCGTGGAGTTTCTTGTTTTCTCTTTTGTTCCACACGTTTCAAAATTAATAGAAATTTCAGGATTTGTTGTATCAAAAGTTTAACAATAGCGCATCAAAGCACAGCTTGAAATTCTTTCGTTCTCTCCTTTGTTCTCTTCGTTTCCAAAATGATACCATTTCTGTGTACTGTTGTTGGACTGATTTAATGTGAAGATAATGTAGCATGAATTGGCTGCATAGTTTTCGTTTGTATAATTTTCATTATTATCTTGAGTTAACGGCAAAACAGAAAACTGAAGAGATCCATGATAATGTAAAGTTTGCATTTCAACGTTTGAACTTTAAACCAACCGAGCAGATCTGTAAATAAAACATGAGAAATCATTCGTCATGATTGGTTCGTCCTGATTCAGTGAACTGAATAAAGTACATCGTGTACATGTTTAAATAAATCATCAGGCCAACGAACCAACGAATAGAACAGAAAACAAGTATTGAACCACTGAACAATAAAAAAAACGATGAAAATTAAGTATTCATGAGAATTGTCCATAAAATAAATCAACCTGGTTATGATTGTACGTCCTAACTACAAGTCACTTTCAGATTCATGAGTATATTTTAGAGACACACTGATACCACAAATACATTTACTCTGTAAGCTCAGCCGCCCCATCATGGGGCTTTTACTTTATGCCACTTCGGTGTGGTTTCTAGTTGTTTGCTGCGTCACAGCAGAAGCATCCCTGAAATCTAGTAAATTCAGTAAAATTCAGCACGGAGAGAGTTTAGTTGGATCCATCGGTGGAGAGTTCCAGACGCGATCTAAGGTACAGTGCTCGGACAGGTAGGTAGGAGATGGGATTTACTTGCTTTAGGGAGAATGGGAACATCTCAGGAAACCTGAGGGTCCTTGGAACATAATCTACCCCCATTCTTTTTCTTTTGTTTTCCAATTCAATAATGTTAACTTTAGAAATTTCTTCTCAACTGGGGACATTTGAATACAAGGAAGAAACGCAATAAAACAAAACAAAAGCATAAGACAAACAAACAAACAAAAAACAAATCAACAACAACAACAAAAGCAACAACAACACCACAAGTGTTAAAAAGGATTTTCATCATACGAATATATTTTGTCCCAAAAATAATTCCGGATTAATTTGTTGATCAAGATCTCCTATTGGACTCAATTTCATCTTGACCAATCTTGACATTTGAATACTGAAAATATACACAGGACCCTCCATTCTGACACGGGTTCACTGTGGGAGAAAACAAGCACAATCAAGGTGATCAGGAACAACAGATTCTTTACTGAATATGACATGTTCTTAAAATCTATTAAAATCTATTCTATCAGTAATCCATCTGAAATTGTTGGATGCTAATGCTTAAGAACAGTACAGGATTTTTCCACCAGTTTACGAAAAGAAAATCATAGTTTGGTGCCTTAGTGAATAGGACAAGGAGAGTTGAAGGAGCCAATTGGCCACTTCATATATCTGTATTTGTTACAGCCGTTCCAAATTTCAATCAAAATTACATAAGCTGGAATCATTACCAGCTGAGCAGTCATCCATATTCGCACATGTAGGTCCAGCCCATCCTGTAGCGCATCGGCAGCTGTACCCGTTCACTTCATCCAGGCAAGAACCGCAGAAACAGCTGTAGGAACTGACACCATCTACACAAGTTCCATGGTCACTACAGGTTACATTCTCGCAATCGTCAATGTTTGTCTCACAGTTGTCGCCAGTGAAGCCAGTTGTACAGTTGCAGGTGAAGGAGCCAATTCCATCTTCACACTGTCCGCCATTCTGACAAGGATCACCTGTGCACTCGTCAATGTTAGTCTCACAGTTGTCACCAGTGAAGCCAGTTTCGCAGTTGTCAACTTGCTCTGTGAAGTACCAATGAAATACTTAGTCCTGCCTCAAATTGATCCCAGAAATATTTCACCAAAGCCAGAACAGGAGGGAATGCATTTATTGCACACCAGGTGCTGCCAAAACTATGTGGTGGCAGGTAAGTTTATATATCTTGGCATTGCAGTTCAACATACTATCACACAATTTAGCCATAAACACTTCGTTCCCAACTGATGCCACCGGTTTTTAAAAAAAAAAATTATTACGTTACCGCATCGAGTACTAATTTTGAAACAATAAAATTTCTGGCAAACCGTGTTCCCTAACTGAAGTTTTTTCTCATTGCCAAATTTACTGCTAATTGAAACTGCAACAATAATTAAAACAAAATTAAAATTTTGTTGTTTATTGAGGTAAATTCACGGACCTTTTCTGTACAAGCTGCTGTGTTGATCAGAGGCGAAAGTTTTGCGTGTCCGCGGTTGCGTTATCGTAGATCACGATGCAGGTCCGTGATGTGGAGAACTGATATGCTACGCAGTTTATGTCTCTAGCACACCTACAGAGAAAAACGAAGGATGGGCCTCATGCCGTATTTACCAAGAATTATCTAAGTCCAACACTGAATTTTTTTCCCCAGAAAGTGATTTGAAATGGCTTCACTCCACTCTATCTGGCTTGACTCTACTCTGTGTGCCCAATTTACCACTTGCTAACCGTTGGGTACATGTCAACATGACAACTTCTCAGTGCCACTTTACAATCAGCAGTCAAGGTTTTTCTTATTTCGATCAGTAGAGTACAAAGTATGACATACAAAGCGCGATTTTATGTCTAGAACTATGTGATGATGTGTTAAACTGCAATGGTAAAGCGTAGGAGTTTTCTGATGCCCCACAATTGTGACAGCACCTGACGGGCAATAAATACACGCTATACTTTGTTCCCTACTGGTCCAGCATACGTAACGTACCAACTTGTCCAGACACAAGAGCTGCCTTTCTTTCAAAATTTCCATCATAATACTGATGACGCCAACACTTACCTGTGATTGTGTCGACGGGTTCGATGGAGATCACTGTGAGAACAACATCAATGACTGCCCTGCTGGGAATCCATGTCAGAACGGAGGTTATTGTGTGGATGGCGTCAACACGTTCACGTGCAACTGTCCGTTGCCTTTTACTGGAGTTTACTGTGAGACTGGTTCGTAAAAATATCTTTACTTTAGCGTCGTCACGTTTCTTAAAGCTGAGGCTCCATTATAAGTACTCAGAATTTTATAAATAGGAAAAAAATAAATAAAACCCCTTCCCAAGTTGCAAATAAATTATTTGTGCACTATGTTTAGTATGTTTGACATGTTTGACAGGACATTGTTCTTAATTGCAAAAGGTGTGAATGCCAATTATGTTTGATCAAGTGCCACTTTTCAGCTCTCCAGGGGCTATATAAAGGACAGCCTATGCAAATCTTGGTCATTCTCTTAGTGCCTCTTCTAGAATGAAGACCTCTGTGTGCACATTCCCAATACAAATGACCCATGCTGTTCCTATGACTTCTGCCTGAAGACTGAAGAATGAATACCCCTCTCCCCTTGTTTACGGGCCCAGAAGGGGTGGAAACTCAGCTTTAAAGTGGCTGGTCTTGTCACAGCAGTAACTATGAATCAAATCCAAAAAGCACTGTTGTTTTAAACCATCTTGAAGTCACCTTGGACGAATGTTATTTGCTGCTGTAGTGCATTGGGAGCCACCGTCTAACTGGCCGATCGGAGACCAACCAGTTGTCTACAGACCTCTCGAGAATACAGCCTTCATTACGGAGCAAAACTTTCGAGCAATAATGGAGGTGTGAGTATCTGTCTTGTTTCCATTTACTATTATGTATCTATTTAAATCCACGGCATAAGAAAGGAACGTTGTAGGAGCCGTCCTCATTTTATTCTCGGGTATTGGCTGAAAGGGATCATACAGGGTTAAGACTTGGTGGCACAGACAGAAAAAAACGACTGAACTAACGGGCAAAATGTTCTTATTCACTAATGTTGCTTGTCCACATTCCACTTGAAACAGTTTCTTAAAGATGAAAGATCACTAAATATAGAGCAATTTTGAAACTTCTCGGTCATTTGGTCATTAGCCAGTGAATGAAAAACATCTTTATGGGCACAGAAGGCTGAACAACTGGAAAAGATAGGATGTTCTTTGATATTCACTGTACTGGGGAAGAAATGAATAAATTAGTCAGCAAAGTTTGCTGTTTTTGGGGGCACTGGCTCCAGCTAACTGGTCACACGGCATTCAGACCTATTATGGATGTAACAGTGTAATATCATCTATTCAGTAGACCAGTAAAATTCAAACTCTTATTTCACGTTCAATGTCGAACAAAACGAGCAATAATGAAAACCAATGGTTAATGGCTGGGAATATTCTTTAACTGATTACATTTAGTATAATGCTACAATGAACTCTTTACTTTAAACGAGAATCTGCCGCCTTGCTGCATGTTTTTGAATACTGCATTGTTGATATTCTGATGACTTTTTCAGATGACATGGATCTTGAAAGGAGAGTTTTAGTAAATGCAATATCGTGTGGTATTTTCATTGTTGTAAACATTCGGCGCGGAGAATAAAATGTCTGTTAACAGCTTCCCCTTTTGCAACAATCAAGGTTTTTCCAAATTTTCCCTGCCTAATTCTCTGCCTAATTCCCTGCTTAATTGATGGCCATAATATTGTCAATAAACTATTTCTTGAAATCTAACTAGTTTTGTATATTTCAAAATGTTGGTAACAAACAAAGTATTGATATTATTTATATCAATTAATAGTGTATTTACTATTTCTACTATTTCACAACTATTACCAAATTTACACTTTCCTTGAGGTAAACAAAAATAATTTACAATGCTTCTTGTGACCCACTGTGTTTTTAGTGTACTTTGAGGAACCTGCAAAAAGAAAAGTTTGTTGAAGGTTTTAACCCCGGAGTTAACCTACTTGTATTCAATCAGCTGAACATGATAGTAAAAGTGAGAAGTTAATCTCTGCATCTGGAATATATACATTACATTCTCCAGGTACCTGACACCCTCTCAAACAGACACTGTGCTAAATGATATTGAAGATGAAGTTGAAGAAACAGATACATTCTCTATGCCTAATATATAATATGGGTTCCTAATTGTGGCAAAATGAAAATCTTTCCATGATGAAATGTTCTTTCGTGCCTTTTCACATTGGAAATGGCAGAACATTGTTCAAGTGAAAAACACGGCGTTAAATTCAATTGTTTATAAAATGTTCATAGATTGACGAAAATGTGCAAAAATTTTGGACCGACTGTATTTCACCTTGAAATTATTTAGCAAATTAGTGTTTGATTTTCGTGAGTTTTATCTTATTTCATCATAGCTTGATAAATTACTCCAATTCAGAAATTGATTTTGAGAAAAGAACTTGCAGCACTAATAATGTCACAGAAGAAGTTATATTTTTCCTTCAGCTGGAGGCGAATAAGGCACCCGCAAGATTAACAAGTGAAATTTTGTTCCTTTGCTGGATTTAATCGCCACTTGCTGGGTCTACGTTCAATCAAGGATTTGAAAGGTGTTACCTAATGCAAATGTGCGCTTCCAATAGCGTTTAAAACTGTTTGTCTAAAGTGTACACATGGTACTGTCCTGGCCCACCATGCCCTGTAGCCTTGGGACTGCATTCCCAGATAATCACCGTCCTGATCAAAGATCAGTTCCTCGGGGCGTAACGGAGGCATAACGCCTCCGCATCAACGTAGCCTACGTATCGCGTTGAATTTCAAATACAAATGTAAAGTAAAGTCATTATCTTTTGCATTAGTTGTATTGTTTTCAGAGGATGAAATGTAATTTCACACTATGCTTATTGTCTCCTTTGGGCATCAAGGACAGCATGGAATTCTTTTGTTCTGCAACTTGCTAAAATAAATAGAAATTTTAGGAGCTGAATCCTTTGAATCTCTAAATGTTCTCTTTGGTAGACAAGTAGAAAATGCGCCATTTTGTGACTTAATAAAAGTTTGACACTCGAAAAACATAGAGTTTTCTTCTATCAGCAGTAAAATAGGTAACTGAACATTGTAAGGCGAATTAGTCTATTTGGTTACAATGCGAGAATAGCAAGTAAAATTTCTGATGCTTATCTTTTAACTTTCTGCTTTCACCAGCAATAAAATACTCAATACAACAGATAAATTGTTGGTTGGTTTTCAAAAAAGTGTATCGCTAAGTTTGAACCTTTGAACTGGCTAGTACTGATATGATAGGATAATTGAGGAAAGATCTAACATCTGTGAGTATTTATTTTCATCCACATTGCAGTGGATGTTTAGGGACGAGCATGAGATGCGAATAGACTAGAACAGGTTCAGCTCTACATCAAGGTGAATATATTTATCTCAACTGTGGATGGGCTTACCTTTGGAAAAGTCCTGAATCTAATAAAACTATAAAAGAAACACTCAACAGTTTTACCTTGTGAAGAAAAGGGAAAATATGTGGAGAATTTACATCCAATTTGTATGTTTTAAAATAGCTACAAAATGACATAAATGTTTCTGATAAAAAATAGAATTGTACTTATCCTCTCAAAAATGTCATACCAAGCAGTTCTGTCTAATTGACTTTTGGCAGTAAAATATTTGCTCAATTTCAAAACATTTGTTTTCTGTTGAATACCAAACATGATAACCATAAACAATTATCTACAAAGGCAAAAAGCACCTGGTTTGTAGATGAAGAATTTACTCATGAATACCTATATTACACAGAGTTGATGAGTATTAGAAAGATGGATGTAGACTCAATGTGAACACTTATCATAGCTCTCAACATCTGCTTGCCCAGCTTCCAAACTGGAGTTACCTATGCTGATTTCCTGTGCAGTACTTATTGCAATAGACAGACAGATTTATAAGCGCTGCCGCTTCATCAAAACTGGTGAAAAAAACATCATCAATTTACATCACCGTATTTTCCTCCACAGAGCATCCACGGTTGGTCTCTTTCCGTCACCACCAGAACAATAAACATTGGCAAGAAAAACTAAACTGAGTAATGAAACTGTTAATTTGTTGTAGCATATGCGTTGAAATGTTGTAAATTTGGTTAATTTTGGTTTATTTCAGATGCGGTGATGGTCTAAGGTGTAAGACAGTAAGAGGATTTAGTGTGACAACAGGAGGAAGGTAACTGAAGCAGTACCCGACTGGCAAGCAAGCCAAGGAAGCCTATTAAAAGCTGCAATCTCCTAATGTGAAATCAGTCTCATACATCAAGCATACACAACAAGCTCCAGTCAGGCAAGAAAGGAAACCTGTGGAACGCAACCGAAGTCTTCTCTTACATCAAATCATTTGCCTTGAGGATAGATTGAAAGGATTTAACACACAGTTCGTTTGGATGTGGCTGTAATGGACAGAAACAGATAAAAGTTTGACTACTAAGCATGTAACATTGGCTATTCTGGATAAACATTCAATCTTACTAATAGCTAATCATGGGATTTACAGACAGGATGATAATCTCTGTGATTACATGCTCCGCATTTTGCATCTGAGTTAATGGGAAAAGTAAAGAACCATGTAGTTGTTTCGTAAATGTCAAGGAAATCTAGAGACCTAGATGCGCAAAAACTAAACTAGATACCATATGTGATAGAATTGTGAAAATAAAGTAGGATTAAAACTACACAAAAAATGAAGACAATGGATAAGATCAAGGTGAACCTGTCGGACCTGAAGAACTCGACCGGATTGACAGATTTGCGAAACAAACTTCAACAATCCAGAAAACTGATTCTGGGGATCGTCTTTCTGGCTCTGCTCCTGGATAACATCCTCCTTACTGTTGTTGGTGAGTGTCGTGTTCACTACTTTATTTTTACTTTAAAGAAAATGCTTCGTCTTCTTTTCTTTTTCTGGGCGCTACTTTTGTTTTCACTATTTTTTGCCATTAATTATTATATTTTAAATTTTAATAGGGTCATCTTTAACAATCTAACGCTAATGGCAGCATCATTTATTCCATGTCCTATTTGAAACATATCTTTCCATCGTGATTTGTTTTACAGAACTGAAATTCACTGTAAATTTTTCAAACACACAAAATGATATATTATACTGCCTCCATCTCCAACTAATTCTGAGATGAGGAAATGGCTCATTAAAACAGTAACAAAAGAAAGTAAAAAAAATAAATTCAAATGTCGATTTTCTGCCATGAAATGAGCGGCTGCACTTCTACCAGGAGACGTTTTGTTCTCATCTTACACTGAGGAAAAGATTAAATTGACTTCCCTGCTCTTTCCCTACAATTTACATCTACTGCAGATAATATTAAGCCAAGTCTACGTAATTCTGCCCACTTGCTGAGATGCATGACAAGTTTATTATTAATAGGTAACAGAAGCTATACACTGTAAATAGGTAACAAAACCATAGTTTATATCCCTGCGGATTTCGATAGAGATTCATTGCGCCAACATCTGCCAGGCAAAGCCGAGATAGCATCGCGAAATTCTGATCTTTCCAAATATTTGATTTGGTACTTACAGACACATAGTATTGATGGCTGTGGAAAAAGTTTACAGGTCAGATGTCAAGAGATACAATTTTACAAAATCTTGCATTGGCAGATTGCTTCTTTATTATTGTAGCGTACAAATGTAATGATGTGTAGAGTTATTTTTGTCGAGTGGGCAAGCTATTCTTTGAAAGCCAAAAATTAGTGTTAACAAAGTGTATCTACTTTAATAAACCGATTTTCCATCAACCGAACAACACTTACCAATAACCTAACCAGTTATTATTTTATATATACAAAAATTACATATAAATTTCAATGTTTATCTTTCTTTCCATCACGTCAATAATTTCTGCTTCGGTTGATGCCATGAAGAAAGGTGCAAACAAATCAAGAAATTCCTATTAAAAGTTTAGAGCCAAAGTTCAAATTCTTTTGTTTCCTCTTTTGCCCTTAACTTTTAATGGGAATTTCTTGATTTGAACAGTTTAATATTTAATCTATCATTGCGCACAAGTGTGTCAAAAATTTAACTAAAATTTATGTTAAATTTAAATATTTGAACCTTTCAAAATAAATAAAATTGAGAAAGTAATTCGGAAGACAGCTACGCACGCCAGTGACATCACGAAATCTGTGACATCGACAGAGATGGTACAGTCTGTACCTGTACGTTTCCCAGATGCGAATCTGCGGAGTTCACAATTACTAATGTCGAGGTTTGCTCTTCTCGCGGTGGGGTCAGGGTTTTGCATTGAGAGAAACAAATGATTTACACTTTCAATCGTTTATTGCATATGTAAAAACTGAGTAGTTCAGTAGTACTGAACCGTCTGAAAGCAGATAATACATAAAAGCATTGGTACAAGGAATTTAAATGGGTATGCATAACGTGAA